>JABUQX010136624.1:0-35679 GCA_015478945.1 Trachelipus rathkii
CTCCAACTCTCTTCTAACTACTGAACAAATCTTACTTTGAAAAATTAAAAAGTTACTACTTACTACTTTATCTACTTGGCAGAAAGGAAGGTGAAATAATTAATTCTAGATCCGTACTAAATCTTTATTCATACATAAATACTTAACCTAATTATATATAACTAAGTGCGATATAATCCAGTACATCGAATAATATGAAAGATGATTACAACTAGATATAATATAATATATAATAATATAATAATAATAATAATATAATAAATAAATAATCCAAGTAATAAAATGTTAATAAGTAATGCGACTAATAATAAGAGAATAAAATAAAAAATAATAATAATATAAATATTATATAATATAATAATGATTAATTATAATAATAAAAATAATATAATTAATAATAAAACTATTTATTTATATTAAAAATTAATAATATATAAATAATTAATAAAATAAATGATATCAATTTTATACACACTAATAATTAGAAGATCAAATAAATTAATCGAACTCAACTGAAGTTCACAGATATACAAAGTGCACATTGACGCTATACAAATCTCAATATTTGTTTAATTATTATTAAATACTCAATTGTGCTACCTACCATAAATTAAAGTAATTTTTCATCATATCTTTCTAGTAGATATTTTAATCTCTCATGACTCAGATATATTATGGAGTACATTATTTTACAGCATTACTCTCTAATGCGCTTCCAGAAAAAAGCAGATTGGGCAAAGCACTAGGCGATATTAATAAGAATGGTTTGGGGGAGGAGGCAAGATCGTTTGTGCTATTGATACTAATTTTAGTTTATTATCTATATTATTATTATTATTTCTTATTAAATTTATTGAGATCAGGATAAAAAAAATTATCTATTTATATATTTATTAATAATTATTATTATAGTAATTTATTTCATTGAAATAATTATTATTATTATTAATTTCTTGAAAGGCTTTCAATCAAAATGTAACTATATGCTCTTTTGGGTATTATTATTATTATTATTATTGATTATTATTAATTATTATTATTGTTATTCTTATTATCTATTATTATTATTTTAATATTATTATTATTATTATTATTATATTTATTTATTATTATTATTAGTTATCATTGTTATTAATTAAAATTATATATTCTTTTGATAACACTTGGTTACATATTTTATTTTGTACATCGACTCTGTTATTAATACCATATGGGTTACAATGTCAAGTTTCCGGCAATTCTTAATAGCTCCTATTATTGTCACGCATATTCGGATCACCTGTAATTCTTGGGATGCGGTCAAACTCTACTCTCTCGAAATCAATCTGTTTCAAAACGGTCAACTTATAAGAATCTTCTCCCTCTCAACAACAACCAGTCGCATTGAATCTTCGACTTTCTCGAAAACTTATCCACATTTCGGCAATCTTATGTGAAAATGTTGGTCTCATAATAAACTTCTTTTGTCTTGTAAATCATCCTCTCAAAAACACCTCCCTACTTTCTACTGTTTAAGCCTATAACCTGTGACCATTATCTTGTTGATCCAAACATTAGCAACTTTTCTTCTGAAAATCATATATCACAATGGTTACTAGGGTGACCTCATAAGAAGATGGGAGATCTTGTTCAATTTGGAAAATACTTTTTTCCCTTGCCGTTAATTGTAACCTGTAACTGTAAGGGCTTTATACCTGCCTTGATGGAGTACTGTTTATCGCATCTCGCAATAGGGTCGAGCCAAAGGCCAAAATATTTTAAAACTATTCATATCTTTTTAGCTGTCCCGACCTATGCGACTTGACGTTGGTGCTCTATCTCTTTTCGATTGTATAGGTTCTCAAGAGAACTAAACACTCGCTTTTCAACGCCACTGCGACGTCTCTCTCTCTCTCTCTCTCTCTCTCTCTCTCTCTCCTCTCTCTCTCTACTCCTCTCTCGTCTCTCATCTCTCTTCTTCTCTCTCTTCTCTCTCTCTCGTCTCTCTTCTCTCTCTCTCTCTGCTCTTCTCTTCATTTTTTGCAAGCGACACTGACACACACACACACACACAACTACACATACACACATACACACACACACACACACACACACACACAGTATAGAGGGTGCTGAATTTTCATCTAATTTTGTGTGAAGATTGGCACCCTTTGATTTGCTCGATTTAGAAGCTCCTTTCCAGCCACATCTGTTCTATGGAATTCTCTGACATCCGTTTTTCCTGCCTTTTTAATCCGGTTTAATTTAGAGTTTACCTTGGAGTACACTTGAGAAATTTACGTTGAGCTTGTTTAGGTGTTGGTGAGTAATATTTGCCCCTTTTTTGAATAGGGCCTTTTCCTTGAGCTGTGTTAAAAAGTGTTAAGTTTATTATTATTATTATTAATACTATTATTATTATTATTATTATTATTATTATTATTATTATTATTATTATTATTATTATTATTATTATTATTATTATTATTATTATGATTATGATTATTATTATTATTATTATTTTTATTATTATTATTATTATTATTATTATTATTATTAATTATTATTATTGATTGGATTTTATTATTATTATTATTACTTGTGTATTATTATTATTATTATATTATTATTATTATTATTATTATTATTATTATTATTATTATTATTATTATTATTATTATTATTATTATTATTATTATTATTATTATTATTGCTCTCTTTGTTTTTGAATTTTATTCATGCCGTTCTTATTATCCGTCCTTTCCCTTTGTTTGTATTCCTTCTCTTCAGTTTTCTGTACGTACTACCCTACATATTCCTGATATCTTATGGGAGTCACCCCAGTATCCTCCTTCATGCTGGTGGATATCGAGCTGCTGTCTCGATGCATATATTATGCCCATCTTGCCCTCCTTTCCCCGTGGGTGAAGGTAAAGGTCAAAAATTGGTTGTTCTCTCCTTTCTTCGGGCCGTCTATTGTTGGCGACCCGAACCTTGACTAACCACTGAGGAGCCTGTCCCGCAGTTGGGTGTTAAATCTTGGGCTTGGCGTCTTATCCGTGTGGTGCACGACTATTACTTTATTTTGTCAACTTAGATACTGGGCGCGGAGTTCCGAGGGGGTTTTCCCAGGTCACACCCATAGCCCACCCTGCGGGTGGGGGGATTCGGGGTGGGAGGGTTTTATGCTCTGCATGATCTTTCTCTTCCCCCAGAGTTTGACATTCCGGTAAGTGGGTCGTTCAGCGGCTTACGGGATCATCAAACATTATCTTCTGAGACGACTGCTAAATCCCAACACATAGTGACTATCGTCACGGATCGCCCTGAACATTGATTATATTACCATTTAGCAGGTTTCCTCCAATGGAATTGTCGTGGATATTATCCCAATTACGAAGAACTAGAGAGATTATTTGTGGCTCATCAGTCGTTGGCTGTTTGTTTACGGGAACTTCAGCTTCATGACCAAGACCTCTTACAACATTCAAGGTACAGGGAGCTTCTTATTCCCTGAATCGTGTAGCCAGCGACAGATGGAGGATGTGGGGGCAGCGATTCTGCTTCACGAATCTATCTCATTTGCTCAAATTCCCCTTTCAACTCCCTTACATACCGTGGGAGCTCGTATCCACCTTGAAACACCGCTAACACTGTACTCAGTTTACCTAGAAAGCTGTAAATATACCATGGAGGACTTTGTCAATTTTTTCAAGTCTCCCATAGCCCATGTTAGTCTTAGGTGACTTTAACCTCTGCCACTATTTGTGGAGATATTCTGTTGCATTCCCCAATGCCGATTGGATATTGGGTATTTTGCAGGATTTTTCATTGGGATGTCTCAATACGATACGGGTTTTCCAACATTTGAATGTTTTCTTCTTTTCTTTTCTTCTTCCTGTGTTGACATCTAGTGTGCCAAACTCGGCTATAGATCGTTTTAGGTTGGAAATGTCAGCTTTCCTCAGCAGAAGTGACCACTAGGCGATCGTAATACCATCCTTCGGCCCAAGTCCAAAGCAACAACCTTATTCTGAACGGCGATTGGACAGGCCACTTACTTTCCCGTCCTTCCTGCAACTACCCTGTTCCCGCCACCGGCAGATACCTTTACCTACTTTCAGGAAGCAATCCTCCAGGCGGCAGCGGAACATATACCCCGTTTATCTGGGGTCCGCAAAACAACATCTCCCTGGCTGGAACGGTAAATACAGCCCGTTCATCTGAGACCCGTAAATCTACCAATCACTGGTGGAGGTGGAACCAAGAATGCGCTAGGGTTAATCGCGATCCCGACGTATAATCGAGGAACGAAGAAACTATTTCCGCAACTACGTTTCCACCGTTAATTCTTTTACACCTGTATCATCGGTCCATAAGGTTGTGCGGAAAATTTCCCGAAAACACCATACAGATCCACCTCTCCTTGCTTACGGCCCGCATATCTCTGGTGTCATCTGTACTCCCGGGGTCGTAGCTGACGAGTTGAGCTATCAATTTGCTTCCTGCTCCAGCAGGTCCAATTATCATGAAACATTTCGTTCTAACCGAATGCGGTGGAGACTCCAGACTTTTCTGTTCCTTCTGGAGAAGACTATCTTTACAACAGATTATTCACAAGAGCGGAGTTCCAGGAAGCCCTAATACTATGCAAAGATGGAGCACCTGGCCCTGAATGCGTTTCTTTCCAGATGCTAAGGCATGCTCATACTGCTGCCATTCATTCTTCCTCAGCTTATATAATAGAATATGGATGTCAGGAGTCTTCCCTCCGGTCTGGTTAACTGCATATATTGTCCCCATTCTCAAACCTGGAAAGGACCTAACTTCTTCCGATGATCATTGCCTTATTTCATTAACCTGCAACACATGCAAGCTGATTGAGAGAATGACGGCTTCTTGTCTTGTTTCCACGTTGGAGCAACTCCATCATTTTTCTAACTGCCAGTTTGTTGTCCGTCACTATTGCTATACTGACATACGTGAGGCATTTGCTTCTAACAAAATTACCTTGGCCGTTTTCTTTAATCTTGATAAGACATATGACAGCAAGGAGGGGATGGGTTTTTTGCGAAAACTTGATTCCTTGGGCCTCAGAGACAACTTCCCCCTTTTCCTTCAGTTATTAATGTCGGACCGTTCGTTTTAAGTCCGTTGTGGACCCACACTGTCGAGTCATTTTGTCATCAATGAGGGGAGTACCGCATGGCAGTGTTTCAATGGAGTAGTCGATACCATCCCAAACTCGGTCCGCTGATCCATCTATATTGACGATCTTGCTCTGTACATCACAGGAGCAAAACTTTCTTGTATGTTGCGTCAACCTCAGCTGGCAATCGACAGGGTTTCCTCCTGGTATTCTGCACTTGGCTTTATATTCCCCACATCGGTAACTAAAGCCATGTTTTTTTTCCGGGAATATCCCCGTCGAGGAGTTCGAATACAATAGCTTTCTATATTACACCTCTATAGTTCCCCTATCAGTGTGGAATTGACGGTGAGGTTCTTGAATCTGCTGCTCGATGAGCACCTCACGTACCTCCATCACATTACTCACCTCGAAACTAGTTGCTGTCATTCCTTGGATCTCTTTAGGCACCTCACCTCTAAGACTTCGGGTGTGAACAGAAACACCATGTTCCACCTTTACATCATGTTGATACGAGCTAAAATAGACTATGGTTGTGTCATCTATTGGCAGACCTTCCAGTCATAACTCCGTCTTCTTGACTAAATTCAGACCGAAGGTCTGCGGATAGCCACAGGAGCATTTCGTTCACTAACCGAGGGAAAACTTGGAGGCGGAGGCAGAAGTGATTACCACTGTCTCTGGAGAGGGAGAAGCTCATGTGCTCCTTATTCCTCCGTATTCAGGCTCCTGCTTCATCGGTCTTGACCTCTCTAACAAAGCGAGTCTATCACAATCCTTCTTATTGGCCATTTGCTAGGGTTATTACTTCCATCTTCACTTTCCTCGACCTTCCTTATTGAGCGGTCATGCAATATGATTTCAACTCCGCCTATTCAAAATGGTTTTATCCACCTCTTGCTTTTTGCATTGGGATTCATTCTTTGACAAAGACATAGGCACAAATGGTAGAGTTGAGGAATTCTTCTAGTATCATGAGGAAATCCATAGCGACTCGATAGCAGGTCATTAACACTGATGGTTCATGGACGGAGGGGTGGGGGGGGGTCGGCTGTGTTTTTGGGACCTCACTGTATCTCACACTCTTCCTCCTTATTCGTCTGTTTTCCTCAACATCAAAAGAGGTAATACCCATCTTTTCCGATTCTAGATTCGCTATCCGTCGGTGTCTTGGCTGAAGTGATAGCGGTGTTTATTGATAAAAAAAACCTTTGGACTCTGCCGTTCAAGGTACCTCTGCTTGTTTCAAGTGAAGAAGCAGAGTATTACGTTATGCTGGGTCTTTTCCCATGTAAGTGCTCCTGGGAATGAACAAGCCAATAAGAAGGCCAAACACATTCCAACTCACATGGTATCGATTGAACAGTATCTTCCTTCTGCTGTACGCCTATGACACTACCCTACCGCAGATTTATTCATCACTATATCAAAGGGTTTCCTTTTTGCTGACAAACATATTGGCAGAGATACTCTTAGCACTAAACTATGGAACGAAAAACCAATTATTGACAGTGATCATCTTCATGTAGAAAGGGTAGCCTCCTGAAAGTGGTCCTGGCACGATTGCGTCTGGGTTGAATCAACTACATCCATGGATTCCTTATGACGCGGGTGGATCCCCCGGTCCTGAAAATTTCGCTAATCCAATTGTTCTCTTACGGTCGTTCATATCTTTGTGGGTTGCGAAGCCAACTCAGCCCTGCGAAGCAAATTCTTCCCTGATGTGCTCACTATATCTCTCCAGTATCGCCTTCCTCATATCCTATCCAAATATTCTCAATTTCGTAGTGACCGAGTTTTTGCCATCCTGTTGGAGCTGATCATCTTATATAAGATCTAACCCTATCAGTACTGTTCATGTGTTGTTTTGTTTAGGGACTTCCTTGCTGTTAGTATAATGTAATGACACAGAATAGGGATATACCTGATTACTGTCGTGATCCCTAAAAATATTATTATTATTATTATTATTATTATTATTATTATTATTATTATTATTATTATTATTATTATTATTATTATTATTATTATTATTATTATTATTATTATTATTATTATTACTTTTACTGATTTTTTAATTGTTGTTAAAAAAAAATCAATTTGGTGATTTTTTTTGATTTCTTTTTGATATTTTTTGATTTTTTTGGATTCGTAACGTCACGCGAAATATAATTTGCAAGTTACAAATTGTATATCGCGTGACGTTACGAATCTCAAAAAATAGAAAAAAAAAAAAAAAAATCACAATTGATTTTTTTTTTAAAGAAAACCGAAAAGTCAGAAAAGATAATTCGTGTATTATCAGAGGCCCGTAATTACTATGATCATACAACCTCGCTTTTCAAAAGATTATCTATACTGAAATTCAAAGATATCTGCACCCTAGCAATAAGCAGTCACATCTTTAAAGTCATAAATGGATGTGCAAATGAACTTCGGACTAACACAATCGTACAGAACCAAACTGTGAGGAAAACCAATCTCTGTAGCTCAAAATCCCTTACACTAGACAAAGCAAAATACACTCTAACTAAATCTCGGAGGGCCACTTCATGCAAAGGGCATCGATGAATGAAATAACATAGCTAAGAAATGTTCAAGAATCGCTAACCTTATTATTGTATTACATAAGTGACATCCCTATCTTACTTATGCATTATTATTATTATTATTATATATTATTATTATTATTATTTTATTATTTATTATTATCATTTTTATATTATTATTATTTTAAATATTATTATTATTATTTATTATTATTATTATTTTTATGATTTTCATTTATAAATTTTTTATTTTCTATTATTACTGATAATAATAATTATTATACTATTGTAGTTATTATTATTGACTTTTTATTGTTATTGTTAGTATTATTATTATTATTATTCTTGATCTATTATTATTAGTAGATTATTATTATTATTATTATTATTATTATTATTATTATTTTTTTTATTATTATTATTATTATTATTATTATTATTATTATTATTATTATTATTATTATTATTATTATTATTATTATTATTATTATTATTATTATTATTATTATTATTATTATTATTATTATTATTATTATTATTATTATTTTATTATTATTATTATTATTATTATTATTATTATTATTATTATTATTATTTATTATTATTATTATTATTATTATTATTAATTATTATTATTATTATTATTACTATTATTAAAATTGTTATATATTATTATTATTATATTATTATGTATTTTTTATTATTATTTTATATAATTTATTATTACATATATATATATGTATACATACTTTTCCTAAAAGTAATTTTATACTTTTTTGTATATAATAGACATTGTATGTGACAAAACATGGGCTTATAAGGAGTACTCGTCACGCTAGCATCCTTTTTTTCTGTTAAAAATGATTACATTATTTTGTAATTTGAGTTCCGCAATCTTGGGGCCTTTTCTTTTTATAACTGATTAAATATTATTATTATTATTATTATTATTATTATTATTATTATTATTATTATTACTTATTATTATTTATTATTATTATTATTATTATTAATATTATTATTCATTATTATTATTATTATTATTATTTTATTATTACCTAGATAACTACTTAATTCTTGTTGAAATTTCTAAATTATTATTATTATTTCTGCTGGTTAATAACTTAAAATCTCCCCTAAAATATTATTATTGGTTATTATTATTATATTATTATTATCATCATATATTATTATTATTTTAAATTATTATTATTATTATTATTATTATTATTATTATTATTATTATTATCATTATTATTATTATTATTATTATTTTTTATTAATTTTTATTATACTATATTTTTTATTATTATTATTATTATTATTATTTTATTATATTATTATTATTAATTATCATCATTATTTATTATTTTAAATTATTATTATTATATCTATTATTATTTTATTATTATTATTAATTATCTTATTATTTTATTATTATTATTATTATTTATTATAATTATTTTATTATTATTTTTATGATTATTATTATTATTTATTATATTATTTTTATATTTTTCATATTATTTTGATATTATTATTATTTTATATTATTATTATTTATATTATTAATTATTGATTATTATTTTATTTTATTGTTAGTATCATTTAGTAGTAGTAGTATTTAGTAGTAGTAATATTAGTAGAGTAGTAAGTAGTAGTAAGTAGTAAGTAGTCAGTAGTAAGCAGCAGCAGCAGTGGTTAGTATTTAAAATTTCTTTGCCTATTTCTATTTTCTTTTTGAATTAAGATATTATGTGGAAATTCTTTCAAGACCGGTTAAGTATATATAATTTATATATAATATATAGCTATAAATTTGATTGTAATTTAGTTGTATATCATATTATATATATATATATATATATATATTATATATATATATATATAATAGTAATATTATATTATATATATATATATATATTATATTCTTGATCTTCATTTTTCCTAATTGTGGTTGAAGGAATGTGGCGATTAAAAAGGCGTAACTCTGCTTCAAAGAGGATATGTTAGAAAGTGTTAGTACATTGGCTAGGATAATTACTAAAGAGGAAACGCAACTTGGAGAAGAAATGCTGGGCGGAAGGTGTTTTAGGATGGCATGAGAACTATTGGACAATAGAAAAATTATTGCTTTTATCAACCTAAATCAAAGACGCAATCATTATATGCTAGATTAGCATGTTTTTACTGGACAATGAGAGATATTACCTTTATTGAAAACTCAGGGGTAGGAAGTAAATAATATACTGAAAATAAATATGTGGAGATATATGCTTAATGTATTTTAACTGGATAAGAAAAGGAACAGAAGTATCTAATTTTAAGATAGTTTTTTAAAGTTATCTGGTTTTGAAGTTATCTAGTTTTATACTAGAGTTATAAAGATTTAATAAAACAGCTATAGCTGTATCTTGGAGTATGGATACTTTATGAAAGAGATAGCATCTATGTTGATAGGAAAATAATGGGTAGACCTATGGATGTTCAGAGGAACGGATGAAAAAATGAGGCAGACCAAGAAAAATATGGAAACTCCTAAATTTAGGTAACTTAAAAGCATGGAATCAGTAAGAAACAGTTTCTCGATTAGAATGATGGTGAAGCTGAAGTAAAGTAGGTCGGAATTAGAAGCAGGGCTATGGATTCGTTCATAGGTACTCAACTCAAGACTTCAACTCGGCAACCCAATTTCTAGTGGACCCAACTCCCAATCATCAATAGCTAACTCGAGGTTATTGGCAGCAATTATTTTTATGAACATGAACTGCCTCTAAGAGTTTTTCAAAGCTCTTTTTCTTTTTATTCGTCTTCCTCGATTATAGCCTTTATGATACTTTGTCTCTCTAGAGAGCCTCCAGGTTTAATAGACATTTCTCCATTTATGCCCTGAGAGGCTGGTTGTAAAAATAATGTTTATGCCACATAATTTTTTTTAAAATCAATTCTATGTGTTTTTGAAGCTTTTAAATTTTTACTACGTCATTTTTACTGTATCTTGTAAGTGACATGTTTTTCAGCATATCTTTCTTTTGCTGACGTTCATGTAGTGGGAAGATTTAATTTTTTTGAAACATATCTTTTTCGTTAACAACTTCTTAAATTTTACGGTAAAAGTGCTGTAAATGTCTTGTAAAATTGTTTTTCTGGTTATTGCATTTTTATCACAACTAATTTTGGCTTATAGTTGTGTTTGCTCATCATCATTTATAATAATATTGCACAATGTTTTTCCATCTGTACTTGTAAAAATTTGAGGAACACTATATTTAGTTGGAACTATGTTTCCCTTTTGAGCGATTTTTTATAATTTGATTTTGATTTTTGTTGATTAAAAATCATAGTAAAAATAAAAATAATAAAAAAATTGTCTCAACGTAGAATTATTAATATTTATATTGGGGTCAGAGTAGGGGTTGGAGTTGATACATATTCCTTCACCTAATTAGAACTAGTCTCCAAAGCTATGGTGACTTCAATAACTACGTTTATCAGTATTTCGATTGTTGCAATGACTAAATTCTAAGTTCGTCTTCAGTGTTGTTAGCTGCTCCTTCCATGTCTGTTAGCTGCTCCTTCCATGTCTTTGACACGATCTCTCTCTCTTTCTGCTTTCAAATCTGAAACTTTTTAGCGGCATCTTCTGTTTGGGGAGCAGTAAAGAGAAGTAAGAAGTCGCTCGGAGCCGTGTCTGGGGAGGAGGGAGTCTGCCTCAAGGATCCTCAGAGATTTTATGATTGGCCAAATGCTTCTAAATAAGGTGCGATGGGTGAGCTGGGCCGTGACAGGAGCCTCAGCATTAGTTAAGATATAATTATGATGTGTTTTTTAGAATATAAAAAGAAAATGAAATGTAATAGGAAATAATTTGGAGTTCATTATATTAATTGACAAGTCGTTGATTGTAAACTAATATCATATGAGCACAAAGTATGAAAAAGGTCATCACAGAAACAGAATAATAGAAGAATAAAAATAAAAATACATAATTAAATTATATAAATTAATTGCGATATGAATATAATGAGCTATTTATATCAATATGATACTCGAGAATAGAGAAGATATGATGTGCATTTTGTATGTATATGATTAGAGATAGTGAATCACGGATTAGAGGGAGTGTATGAGTAGATAGGGTCGTGATCAGGAACCAACGACTTTATCGTCCCTATATACACGTTATACTATGTCCACGTGGATAAAGTCTCACCGGTCAACCGCGGGAAGCTCACCCAACCCCCATGGACTCACCCAAATTCACAGAATAAAGAATCACGAGTTGAGGAAGAGTGGTGGTAAACCCACCGTGTCGCAGAGGATGGCCTCAGATAGTTTGGCATGCACTGACAGACAATACCTGCCCCGCGGTGGTGGGTGAGAAGGATGCAGGCCCAATATGCTGCATGTGCGGATAGTCGCTGGAGGGGGGACAGGGAATAGCCTCACGGGCTGCTGTTCGCACAATCATTCCGTCTGTTGTGGGTCATGGGGGTAGGGGCTCCCCGCCTCGCGTGAAAATCAAATAAGTGAACATATCATAGTGCTCGAGGACGTGTTGTAGTGTAATACATACATGTGTGCATACGAACATTATATACTATCAATCAATATCATTTCTTTGATATATAATAAACTTATCTAATTATATAAATAATACTAAATGGTAATAAAAAATATAGTATAAGAACTAACATTATGTTAGCTAGATATATAAAGAAAAATCCTATAAATGACTTGGAAAATAAGGAGATGAATGAAGGCCAGTTATACGCGTACGAGAAAGTAAACGATGAAAAGTTTACTACTGTAAAGAGACCCTATGATAATTAATGATAGATAATAGATCATGAGACTTTCTCAATTAATTCAGAATAATGATCGATATCGAAAGACTCAATAGATGACGTGTGGAGTGAGGATAAAAAGCAAGACACTCTACGATTGAAGCCCTGCCAACATAGAAAGCATGTCGAGTCAATCAATGTTGACACGTTTCAGAAAATGTAAAACCGATGGCACAGCTGCATAGGTTGAATACCTAAAAGACAAAAGATATTAATAAAATATGTAACACTAGGTAATAGTGTGTTGCAGAATGGCTAGAAGAACAAGTAGAAAGGTATGGTCACATACACAAAAAAAAGTACTAAGGATCGGATCAAAGTAATGTGAGTGTGAGTAAATAACAGTCGTGAACATATGACATTAAAATGAGTTAAGAGTTAGAATCACAGGACGTCGCTTCCGTAAACCAAAATGTAACCAGAAAGGTAACTTAAATCAAAGTAGAAGTACAAAGGGAACTAAATCGATGGGTAAAGACCTAAATCAAAGAATAATTTCAAGAGTGAAAACAGCATAATAAGTACGGGGTGAAACAAAACAAAAAAAACTCACCATGTGAGAAGGTGACAAAGGAAGAGCGTATGGGAGGAGTAGCGAGAAGGCGCGACCGCCAGTGCAGGGTACTCTCAGTCAAAACGTGAGGTAAAAGACTCGCGCGAAATTGCGCCTGAGTGTGAGTGAAGTGGTGTTGAGTTGACTATGTGAGACGTGCGTGCACGAAAAGGTGAGATGGGATCTGAGAGGTCTTACGGGGTGCGTTAAGAGAGGTATAAAAGTAAAGTGATAGGGATAAGGTTATGGGCTGCGTGTGGGCCATAAGCTGGTGCGCAGAGGGATGGGAAAGTGCATATGAATGCTGGTGAAGTTGTACGGTGGTAAGTGATGACCCTATGTTAGGTAGCCTTATGGCGTCTAAAAACTGGCGAGATAGACGACGCCAATGAGAACCAGCGTGACAGCTGCGTCACAAGTAAATGTATGAGATAAGGAGGACGGAAACGCTATGTGATGGGAAGACCGCGTCGTGATGACTTGGATGGCAGAGATGACAGTCTTGGGTAGGACAGCTGTGGAATAATGAAGTGGACATCATGTGGGTGAATAAATAGGAGTGTGGTCGTCAAAAAGAAAGACGAAAGGCCACGTGGTATGTTATAAGAGAGGTCAAGCGAGTGGTAACGTGATAGAGATAAATACATACTATGGGTGGCGCCAAAGAATCAAAGGGCTGGGGACGCGGTTAACAGGAAGGGGCAAAAAAATGACTGAATGATGGTTGATAATGGTTAAAGAGAGAATGGATAAATACATGATGAAAAAATAGTAAAATGACAATGAAAAAGCGTAAGTGCAGTGAAGTAAGGTGAAGGGGTGGAACGTAACTGGAGAATGCGTTAGTTGACACGAACAAAGGTGAAGTGCGTGGTACATAGTGAAAAAAAGAGTGTGTGGGAGGTGGACGAAAAAATAATGTATGTCCTAAAAACCGAAAAAGTCGATGGGTAGCCGTGAACACTGACGGGGAAAGTGGTGCGAGGCGGGTGAATCACTAATAAAGAGCAGGGCCAGAAATGCGCGAATAGCTTATGTGTGTGGTGATCCACTGCAGCTGCTGGTGGTTGAAAAGTGGATATGAGGGAATTGAGCAGTGAGGAAGCAAAAAAAGGGAAAAACTCTAAAGTCTGAGTCAGAAAAATAGGTCAGGAATAAGGGTCAGTCCTAAACAGTTAATGTAAGGAGCGAGTGTATGGAAGGCGGGGGACAATGGATAGCATCATTCGGGTGCAAAACGACGTCACGACTAAAGGAGGGCTAGTGGTGTGGCAGCGAGTGTGGGAGAACTCCCCAATGGCTAGAGAAGCGATGGGGGTGTGTGGGTACCAGTTAGATGAGGAAAAAAGAAAGTCACGTGGTCTTTTTCAGGGGTTCTAATGGATAGAGAGGTGGATAAATGTCACGTCTATGGTGAGCCGGGTAAAAATACTATTGTGGATATGAACTGAAAGTATAGTCGGCGTAGGAGAAAGGCGAGGGCGATCAGGGATAGGATATGGTACAGAAGAACTCAATAGCAAAACTGGGACAGTACAGACAGCGGGCAAATTAAGGCCTAAAATCTCTAGGTCGGTAAAACTAATCAGAATGATTAATATCTCTCAGGTAATGGCATGACGAATAGATAGGAGCCTGGTAACAGCCCAACTTAAATGGGAATAATCAGAGGGAAGAGATGCGACGCTCAGTAGGGCTTCTACAGGAGTAGTGCTGCTCAGTCTTACGAAAAAAAGATCACTTATAATGAGTGGTCATTAGACCATAGCAGTTCAAAGACAAAGTAAGGTATGCAGACGAGCAAAATGCGAGTAGCCGCGTGTGGACCCCGTCGCAAATGATGAATAGAGAAAAGAAGAGAGTAATGTGATAGTGAAAGAGTATATAATAGAGATATGAAAAGAGGATGAGAGTAGATAGATGAGAGATTAAGTAGAGAGAATATAGAATAGATAGATAGAGAGAGAGGAGAATAATTATAATAATAAATATTATATATGATAATAGATATAGATATAGAATAGATAGATATATAGATAGTAGAGATAGTAGAATAGTATAGAGATAAGATATGGATATAAAGAGTATAAGAGAGATAGAAGAATAGAGGATATAGAGATGAGATAGAGAAGGAATAGAGAGAGATATAGATAGATAGAGAGGTATATAGATAGAAAGTATGATATAGATATATAGATAGATAGATATATAAAGAGATAAGAGAGAGATTGATAGAGAAGGAAGTGTAGAGAGATATGATAGAAATATAAGTATAAGAGAGAGAGGATGTGAGTAGAATAGTAGATATATAGAAGAGATAGATAGATATATAGAGAGAGTAGATATTAGGAGGAGATGATAGTATGAGATATATATAGAGTACATGGTTCGAGTTACGATGACGAAAATATATGGGTTTTATTAAAGATAGATTAAAGATCTCTGCAAATAATTGATCGAAATATTATATAAGATATAATTTGATTAGTGATATGGTAATAATATGATACGGATAGATATAAGAAGAGATGTGCTGGAAAGTATTTGGTGAAGCCAGAGTGGAAGCTGGACAGTTTTATAAAAACGGAATCATCTTGGAGGTGGTAAAAAAAATTATAGAAAAGAATGTCTAAGTAAGAACGATGTTAACACAAAGGACACAGCACACACCACACACACACACCACACACATAAGATTGTATTATTAGAGTATCTTCTTAGTATATAGAATTTTATATGAGTACCAAATAATTATACTGAACATAATTATATATAGGAAGAAAGAGATATATAGAGATATAGAAGTATAATATAGATATATAGAGCGTCCGAGTAAAGAGAGATAGATGTATACTCATTATGATTGACTGATAATTAAGAGATTTCAGATCACTATAATTATACGATGACATCTAGGATAGATGTATGCGTAGATATAGAGAGAGATAAACTATGATAATATAGTGAGTAAGATATAGGATGTAATATATATAATTGGAAATGAGAATAGTAATTCGAGAAAATACGTAGATTATAGAGACCCTTAAATTTAATTAGACAGGAACTCTGAGGATACTGACTAGAAGATAGTATCTGGATTATAAGATGCCAAAAATCGATAATCAATGAATATTAGAAATATAGTCTATAGACACACTAAAGAGAGAAGATAATGGATAGATATAAATAGAGAGAGATATGTAGAAGAGAGTGGAGCGAATATAATCGAAACGTTTGATTATAGAATAAGAGAGAATATAAGAGGGAGATATAAATGGAGAGAGATAATAATTAGATGAAATAGATAGTAGATAGTACGGAGATCTGTCGAGAGAGAGATAGTAGAATTAAGTCGTATATCGATTAGAGAGATGCGTTAGACTTTTTATTATCGGTATAAGAATAAATGATCATAAATTACAGATATACTATTATTATATAAGAGTAAAGACTGGGTTATACAAAATATGATCTAGATAGATCGTTAGGTTGATACTGGAAATGTCATAACTATAGACTCAATAGAGAGAGAATAATATATAGAGAGATCATCTGATACATTCTAATTTATACTGACTTTCGTTAGAATCGATATACTGGAGATAATAGAGAGATAGATTTAAAGAGATAGAGAAAGAATAGATGTACCTCG
The DNA here is from genome assembly GCA_015478945.1 of Trachelipus rathkii. Taxonomy (NCBI): domain Eukaryota; kingdom Metazoa; phylum Arthropoda; class Malacostraca; order Isopoda; family Trachelipodidae; genus Trachelipus; species Trachelipus rathkii. The sequence continues at coordinate 16,730 of JABUQX010136624.1, forward strand.
AATTGTTTGAGAGATATATATAGAGAGAATATATATATCTGAGTATGATAGAAAGAGATAAGAGATAGAGGAGATATATATAAGTAGATGAGGATATATATAAAAGATAGAGAAAAGTAAGATCGTAGATTGTATATTAATTATTATTCTGCTTGTCATGATAGATAGAGAGATCAGAGTAAAAAGAATTGCCAGGGTGCTATAACGCGAAGGAAGGTGCTGAATGTCTGGATGCCATAATAGTAGAGAGGAAAAGCCAAAACTTCCACAAGGACTGCAAATAAGAAAATTATGCAAAACAGATGGCGTGGATAAAAGGACGTCAAAAGAAAAGTCTGCCACGCAGAGGGGAAAGTTGAAAAGACGTAACGGTAATAACTGGAACAATAACTGCTGGGAGCGAAAAAAAGGTGAAAAAAGTAAATGAAATGGCGGGAAATGGTATGTCGTAACTTGCTGGCGGGATGGTGGGGACAAAGATAAAAAGAAAAGTGTGCAGTCTGTGTCAGAGATAAGTTAGTAAGTAAAGATTTGAGAAGTAGCAAAATTATCTCGTCGGTGGTGGAAGGAGCCAGGGCGGTGGTTGGATACCTTTATAATTTGATTCTTATGTAGGTATATTATAAATACCGATCTACAGCAAATATAAATAGACTCATATAATGGTAGTACTAGAGAGAGAGACTAGATGAGAGTATAGAATTGAATCGATGAGTAGAGATCGAATATGATAGAGAGATAGATACAGTATTATGATAGCATAGATTATAGATCTTATACAATCGGAGTAAGATAGATTATAACCTCAGAGATGAAATAAGTATTATGAGATATAGAATATGTGAGTGGTCGTATGTGAGAAGATGCTCGACGCCTGGCACGATTAAATCATCAAGAAATATAATTATGAAGGAATGCAAAGGTGGTAGCGAAGTAGCTAATTGACTAGAAAAGACTGGAGATGCTCAAATTGGAATGGAATTTAAGATGAACAAAAATGAGAGAAAGAAAGGACAGATAGGTGAGTGGGTAGAGCAGTCTTTTTACAGCCGGTATAGTTCCGATAAAAATGAGATAAGCGGAGGCTTTCGGGGTAGGTCGATGTAGATGTCAGGTGGAAATTAGCATGAAGGTATACGTAAAGTGGAGAAAACCGTGACAGTTTAAATTGGAATAGGATGATTTTTAGATATTTAGGTCGACTCGGTGTTCTCCAGCGGGGCTGGCGGTTCTCCCCCTCCCCCGGAGAGCATCTCCCCCCGTCTCTGTTCTTCCCCCGTGCATCGAGTCGGGGTGCCCCGCGCGCAAGGGCGCGGGTCCGAGTGCATGGCGGGTGGGGGGAAAGAAAAAACCCATTTGAGGAGAGAAAAGAAAGCCAAAGAAGAAAAAGGAAAAGAACGGAAAAAAAAAATAAAGGCCGAGAAAGAATTGTAAGTAGCTAAGAATAAGAATAGAAGAATCAGCAAGAATTATGTAATAAGTAAGCAAAAGATGAATATATTAGATGAAGAATTAAAAGAAGTAATAAGAATAAAAATAAATCGTATCGGGGGTAATGGCGTAAAAAGTTAAAAAATTGCAAATTTAATGAACTTCTAACATAAATTAGCAGAAATCAGCTTAACGGAAAACCCCGAAAGCGCGGGGTGTGCGGATCGAAAAGGTCCCCCCGGAGTGAAAGGAGGCAATCAGTCGAGAATATGTGCCATGGATTGACTATCTCATGATACTGATATATTTATAGACATAAGATTAAGATGGCTATGATACTATGACTTTGTAACATGGAGATATAGAGATAGGAGAGTAGAGATAGAGAGAAGATCTAGATATAGATGATAGACGATTTGATAAGCGGATCAATAAATTCATTAAGTAATATATATAGAGAGAAGATATGAGACTAATATGAAAGAGAGAAAATATAGAGATAAAAAATAGATAAGTAATATATAATTATAATGTTTTATATATGAGATATAGAATGTACTACTCATTTACGAAGATCGCAGCCCGATAGAAGATTCATAGAGATTATAGATATATATTATTGACGAGATACGGCCCCAGCGCAGCTTGGAGGAGGAGTACATAACTTGCGGATGGAGGCGGACCCACCTCCACCACAAATAAAATGTTGCTTATCACGAGGATGGAAAACAATGCTTACGAAGTGTCATCGCGTGCCACTAAAATGGAATAAATAGAGTGGAATAAGAAAGAAACTAGGCGCGGAAGGGCCAGAAACGTAAGTTGGCGCGCTCTAGAACATGGGGGGTAGCGATGCGGAGTGACTGGGGTGCACACAGTAATGAGCCAGTTAAAAAAAAAGTCGTAGAAAACTTTATGACGTGAGTTAGGATAGGGGAAATGAGAAACTGTTGCAGAAGTAGGGGGTGTCGTTCAATGCCAGGCGGAAGAAACCGTGGGTAGGAAAAAGAAAAACGACTTCGGGTGGGGTTGGGCAAAGGGCAAAACCGTAGCAACCACGCAGCAGGGTGGCACGACTGGATAAGCCCGGACAGGCAGGAAGAGCCTGAGAAAATTAGGGCTCGTAGCAGTTCGAGGGAGAGAGAAGAAAGAGAGAGTGAGAGATGGAGAGAGAGAGAGAGAGAGGAGAGAGAGAGAAAGAGAGAGAGAGAGAGAGAGAAAAGACGAGGAGAGAATCAGGTAAAAGAAAATGAAGGCGCAGCAGTGCAGGGTAAAAGGAGGAGTAATATAGAAATAGTATGAAAAGAAAGAGCGCAAGCGCGAACCAAAGGGGACAAAGCAATGGCAAATCGTAGAGGTGGTGGCAGGATGAGATAGGCCGGGGGCGAAAGAGGAAAGGGGGTGCAACCCAGGAAAAGTTTGTCACAAGTCCCCAAGGTAAAATAGTGCGGGGTAGGCCTCGTATGGGATATGGAGATTAGAGATAGATATATATAGTAAGTAAGTGTAGATATAATGTAAAGTATATAGAATTCTTTGAGACTTCCTATATAATGAGTAGTAAGATAGATAATATAATAGAGAATAGAGGAAATATAAAGATATAGTAAGGAATATATAGGATACTATGCTATAAAATAGAGAGAATTAAGACTGAGAGAAAAGATATATTAGAGTAGGATATTAGATCGTGTATAGAAAAGAGTAAGAGAGAGAGAACACGATATTGATAGATATAAAAATAGAGAGAAAAGAATACGAAGAGAGATAGAGAGAGATAGATGTGTTGACAATATGAGATAAATATGAGATAATATGAGTCAATAAAGATATGTTAAATATAGATAGACTGAGAGAGATATAGAAATTATAAGATCTTACTAAACTAAATAAAATATCATTAACTTCTAAAATAAATTAAAGCATGTTGTAGATCTTACTACGTTAATTAGTCACGTATAGATAGTAGATAGAGAGAGAGAAGTTATACAGATTTACATATATGAAAGATGAGTATATTGTATTTCTTGTAAAGATATTTTTTAACAACAGATGAGAGATAGATAATAGTAAGAAAAGGAGAAGAATAGATTAGATGAATTATTACTCAATAAGATAGAGGATGAAGATGTATTGATTACAGAATAGATTATTATATAATCTAGAGAAAATAAGAGAAAAGACTAACTATAGATACAGAATTGTGGATCCAGATATTCCACGAATGAATTTCATCTATTTTATATAATATAAATCGAATATGATCGAAATAGTTAGCACACGCCTTGAAGCACATGTTAGAGAATATGAATATAGTATAAGAGTTAAGAATTAAAATATAAGATGTAGAGCAAAGGAAGATCGAAGATAAAGCAATATAAATGATGAGAAGATAGAGATAATGAGACCGAGAGATGAGAGAGAAAAAGAGATGAGAGAGACTAGAGATAAGAACTCTGAGATCGATACCATCGCCATGTGAAAATACTTGCGTACGTCTGATAAAAACGGAACTATACAATGAAAAGGAGAAAAAGGAGCGTGGCAATAAAATTTCTGTGCTGAGCGGGAGAGGGGCGGCAAACAATAGAGCATAGTCGGTGCCCCAATGCAGGTCCCCTCCTAAGTGTGCCACCAGCAGTGCTTGGAGCAAGGCTAGGATCTTGAAAGAAGGCCGTCTGCGGTCTCAGTCGTCAGTCATAGTAAGCAATGCAGGAAAGGAAAAGGAGCAAAGTTAAGTAGGCTGGGGTGTAGGGCGACTACGCAGGTGGTGTGTTGCGAGGTGTTCGGGATGGGGCGGTTAAGTAAGGTCGGGGGGAGGGGGTAGAAGCTTAGTCGAGAGGGCTGGAATAAAATAGGAAAAAAGCGAGTTCGCGAATGATAAGCAGTAGTGGGCCAGCGACCTTACGGATAAAGGAAGAAATAGTAGGGCGTAAACGAATGTTGGCGGCAAATGGTGGAGGAGATGGTGAAGGACGGGATTGCCGACGGGAGACCGTGATCGAGGGAAAGTAGTGTGACGCTTATAGAGGCCACCAGCGACAAGGGTGGCAGACGGCAGGCAGGTGCGTACAACGTGCTAGGTCATGGGCATAGACTCTTTGTGAAGCTGGGACGGACTCGAGAAGTGGCCTCATTTAGTGGGGATGTGTTGCGGTGATTCACGTGGTGGCCAAGGTGTATGTGTGGTATCATACACGAAGATGCGTAGGGGGTGGGGAGAGAATAATTACGACAGGGGTGATCTCTCATGGGTCAGACGTGGGAGTGCCAATACCCCAAGCGGGCCGGTGCTCTCGGGAACAGTGGATATGCAACGTGCCTGGACGACGCTGACCAAAAACGAGAAAGATCCAAAGCGTCAAAGAAGCTCAACAGGAGAACATGAAGCGTCCAAGCATGCACGTATAGAAGAGAATAATAATATAAATAGAATATAGAAGAATCACATGTGAAGAATAAGAATCATGAAGTAAGAAGAATTAAGTAATCAATAAGAAGAAGTAAAATAATAAATAATAGAAAGAAAATTAATAATAAAATAAGACGGAATATAATAATGAAGAGATAGAATGAGATAATAATAAGAAGAAGAATAGGAAAAGAATAGAGAAGATATATATAATAAAAAGAAGAAGTAATGATAATAAGAATAATGATGATTAAAAAAGGAAGATAAAAAGAAGAAGAAGAAGAATTAAGAATAAGAATAAGAAGAAAATAATTATATTGAGCTAGAAAAAAAAAGTAAAACAAAGTAAAAATAAATAAGGGATGGAAAAGGAAAGCAGGAACAGATGGTATAAATAAAAAAAAAAGAAAGACACAAACGTGACAAATAAGTAGGGATGCTATACTGAACGATATATTGTCGATGAAGACACAAATGGAATGGCCAGATCACTTCAAATGATTCACCACGCTAAACGGCACAATGTGGCACGACTAACGGCATAACAGGCCCACGTGATTAAAAGACGCACCACATATATGCGGAAGACAGAAAACCAGTTTACAAACTCGATGTACAGATCACACGGTTAAAGAATATTGTGAGAGCCCGCCATTCGTCCAACAACGGAATTGAGGGAGTTTGTGATGTCATCAACCACAAGCGACACCGCACCGCACCTACAACACGAGGTATGCGCCAACGTCATACCACTATCCAACTGGAATAAGAAGGTGAACATCACCATAATTTACTTTATATGAGTATAATGAGACATTAGAATACTTGAAGAGTAGAATCCGGTAGATATAGAAGATATATATTAGAGATATTAGAAATATTAGAGCCCCTAGTGATATGAAATAAATAAATTATAATATATAGATAAGTAAGTATAATATATTTCAAATATATGTAGATAGAGAGATCCTAGGAGGCGCTGTGCGGACATACATTATAACGATGTAGTTGATTGCAAAGCCAGTGACAAGTGCACACACACATAAAATAATGATAGTTTATATAGATGAGTGCAGGTATAAGACGGGAGAAGAAATGATAGTGTTAAAAATCCAAGAAGAGATTTTCTTGGAAATATGAGCAGAGTCCTCCTTTAACGAATGTGCATTTGAAAGCAAAAGTGAAGTAAAAATTTTAACAAATCAGACTTGCATCACGATTCGATATAAAATATATAAAATAAATAAACATAAAATCTTTGTAAAGCTAAAGTTGGGCAAGTCTAATTCAACAATTTTTCAAATAATGACAGCGCATGTGCAGCAGTTGCCCATTGAATGCAATACAAAGCTTATATTTAAACCTCAGTTAACTCAAATTCAACATTTTTCAATTGCACCATTTTTTCTTTCAACGTTTCAAATAAAAAAGACTACATCAACCTTTGATTTTAATAATCCACTTACAAATCAGGAATGTCTCTTTCGATAGAAACGTTACGACTGTAAGATTCAAAGATGTTTGTCGTATATTATGTGTTAAAATTAGAACATAAGAAGTTTCCTATCCTCAAATTATTGAGAAAAAGGAAAGAACTGTTTAAATAATTAAAAATTATTTATTTTAATATCCTTGAAGGTGTACAGAAAAAAAAACAAATTATCAAATAACCACAATTCTATCAAAGAAAGAAAGAGAGAGAGAGAGAGAGAGAGAGAGAGAGAGAGAGAGAGAGAGAGAGAGAGAGAGAGAGAGAGAGAGAGAGAGAGAGAGAGGTCAATAATTGAATTGTTATATCAAAGAGAATGGCAAATATATTTAATTTGCCATGATATTATTTCTAAGAAAACGGTATATAAATTGTTAATGAAAATTTTGAAATTAAATTTTAATCTTTAACGAGATGAATTTAAATTATTAAATAACTGCAAAGGAAAGGAACTACTTCAAATCGCGTACAAAACATTAATTCGCTGTCCTATGATTTTATTTACATCAAACTGCTTCATAACGCTTACTTTACATTGAAGCGCGACTCTAGGAATTTGTTTACATCAAAGTCTGTGTTGTAACTTTGTGTGTGCCATCTTTAGTCCATGTAAAATATATTTTTTTGAACTCTGGTTTAGATTACCGCAAGTGTATTGAAAAGAGACGAAAAGTCACTTACCAAATATAAGATTTTTCTAAAATTCACTTACCAGATATAAGATTATTCTAAACTTGCTAACTGTGTTGAGCATGATACAAGACTAGTTTTTTAATGGCTAATATACCTATATTAGTTATGTCTTATGGCCTGTTTGCCCATCTTTAAAGTATGTTTTCTAACCAGGAACGAACACTGTATTTGCCCATCTCAACACAAATATTTGTTACAGAATGATTTATCTTATCAATGTTTGCCTCCATTATGACATAAGCATTTTTGACCTTGAATGAAGATCAACGAAGGGGCGGCATCACTACTTTTATGCTGAGGAAATGTTTCAGTTACCTTCGACAGGAGCAAATAAAGTGGTTATTGCCATTTGCAATGTTTTCCATGTACAAATATTCTTAATAAGAAATCGTTGAATTAGTTTACTTACCGTAATATTTGGAATTAAAGTATTTTAAATTTAATATGTAGCAAACCAGAATTATTAAGCTTTGGTATAATATGCAAATTTAATTTTCCAATTTTTTATTTGTATTCACTATAGTGATTATAGTCAATAGTGAAAATATATACTGAATATAGTGAATATAGTTCATAGTGAATATAGTGAATATAGTTTTTATCTTCTATATTCTTCATTAAATAAAAGTATTATTTTATATTTTGCATTAGAGAGTGTAAAAGTAAGAATGTTGTTTTTTTCCCCTTTTTTTTATATGAAAACTAAAAACTTTATGTTACACATTTCATTTGCTTCAATATTTTCATCAAGGTTATTACAAGGCATTATATTTTATTTAATTAATACTATTTTAATTTTATTTTATAATATTTTAACCGATTATTTCGTAAATAAAGAGTTTTGACAAATTATTTAAGGATGTAAAGGCCTATTTATTGACTGCTTAATATCGTTAATCAAATTCTTTGCATTACAATAAGAAATAGTGCTTTTGAGTAGTCTGAAAAGATGTCTTCAAAAAAGTTTGTAATATTATTTTTAGTGAGTTCGACGGTTATGTGATGTTTATTCCCCCCCCCCCCATATAACTTTACCTTGTAACATTGCCATTCAGTTACAAAATTGTAATTAAATTCATAGATTATTTTCTTTTTCGCTTTTCATTTATTTGTTACGGAAAAGAAAAAGAAAATATTCTATGAGATATTTTCTTTTTCTTTTCCGTAACAAATAAATGAAAAATTAAAAAGAAAATATTCCATGAAAATATTTTCATAGAATATTTTCTCTTTCGTTTTTCATGTTTTCATAGAATATTTGCTTTTTCATTTTTCATTTATTTGTTACGGGAAAAAAAAGAAAATATTTTCCTTTTCTTTTTCGTTTATCATTTATTTTTTTCCATAGAATATTTTCTTTTTCATTTTTCATTTATTTTTTAGGGAAAATAAAAAGAAAATATTTTCCTTTTCTTTTTCGTTTTTCATTTATTTGTTTTCATATAATATTTTCTTTTTCATTTTTCATTTATTTTTTAGGGAAAATAAAAATAAAATATTTTTATTTTCTCTTTCGTTTTTCATTTATTTGTTACGATTTGGAGAAATGGAGGTTTCCCAAACAAATTTTAAGCACATTATTTGAATCATTTGTACTGATAAAAACATTTTATGTATAGATTAAGAAGGATATTCTTCAGCAACATAGTAATAAATGTTTTGATGATTTGTTTCTGGATGTGATAACTGGTATGATGACTAGTAATTCACTAGCGTCTTTAAAAACTATTTTGGAAATTTACCACACATAAAAAATTTGGGTATAAGTATGACACTAATGTTTTTTTTTATTTACGTTTCTTTTTTTCTTAAAGGCCCGGATAATGATCAAAGACAAAAATCAAGAAAAAAAAAGAAAAGTAAAATATAAAATAATGGTCTAATATTTATAGATTTCTATTTATAGTATAGTATATTTTATATTTTTGTGGTATAAAAATATAAAATATAAAAAAAAATAAAAAATATAAAACTAAAAATATAAAAGTATAATATATAAAAATATAAAAATATAAAAATATAAAATATAAAATATAAAATATAAAATATAAAATATAAAATATAAAATATAAAATATAAAATATAAAATATAAAATATAAAATATAAAATATAAAAATATAAAATATAAAATATAAATATATAAAATATTTAATCAGTATCATAATATAGAACATTTTTATATCTTGAAATCTCGATAACAAAATTTTCAAATTCTCGAAGGTCTCTTTCAAATTAATGTGTTTTACTTTGTCATTATTTACTAATATGACAAAATAACACTCATTACCTGCTTTAGTTTCACAAAAATTTGAAAATTTTTTGTGTTAATAATGTTGTCAAAGATATAACATTAAATCACAATGATATAAAAAAATTACATCATAAAGATATAAAAATTTAAATCAAAGGCTTTGATTGACATTTTATTCATAACATCCTAAATTTTCTCGTCACAGAGGAACTGTGTTTGATGGAAAAATTGGTGTTAACTTGACATGGATCTTTTTCTGTGTGTAATTGTGTGTATGTACATTTGGTTTACTCAGGTGTGAATGCAATTGTGTGTGTATGCAGGTAGGTGCGAGTGTTTGTTTCGTGAGATTTTGGGTGTCACATTCGTAATTGGATCTTGCTCTTGATTAGGGCAATTATTGTGTAATTACTTCTAATTACTGCACCTGACCTGTAGACACATCAAAATACCACAAAACAGACACACACACACACACAATAATAACACAACAATAATATCATTATTCAACACATATATACATATATATATATACATATATATATATATATATATATATATATATATATATATATATATATATATATACATATATATATATATATATATATATATATATACATATATACATATATATATATATATATATATATATATATATATATATATATATATTAATATATATATATATATATATATATATATATATATATATATATATATATATATATATATATATATATATATATATATATATATATATATATATATCTATATATATATATATAATTAATAAAATTATTCTGTGCACATACAAAAAAAAAAAAAAAAAATAATTCTTATTTTGTTATTTATTAAAATTATTTCTTACTTGTCCTAATCAATGAATGAAGGCGAAATGAAAAAAAATTCTCGTGAATTCCATAAAATCTGAATTTACATTCGGCCGTAGCAAGATTTTAACTAATTTATTTTTTTTTTTTTTTTTTTTTTTTTATTTTACGAATTATTTTTTTGTGGATTTTAAATATAACAAATCTCTGGTATGATCTTTGTAAAAAAGATCTGTAAAATTAATCGTTATTAATGTTAGCGTAATAGAAAGTAAGGAATTAAACGTTAACTATTTAGCGTGAATTGAAAGTTAGCGAATTAACGTTAGTTATGTTAGCGTAATAGAAATTTGGCGAATTAACGTTAACTGTTAAAATATTTTTTGCTTAACGATTAACTTTTAAAGAAGTTAACTTTTCTGTTAACGTTACCCATCACTATATATATATATATATATATATATATATATATTTCGAAAGAGTATATATATATATATTTATAGAGATATATATATATATATATATATTTATATAAGTATATATATATATCTATATGGGGGTAGGTAGAGTAGGCAACGCCTACTTGCCTTAGTAAGCCCAAAAAATATTAAACAAGAGAGAAAGAGTATATATATATATATATAGGAGTATATATATATATATATATATATATAGTAGTGAGGAGTGAGAGGAATGATGGAAACTCGATTCCTTTTTGAATAGTAGCGATCGGTGGCAATTGTTAATCCTCGGTCAAAAAAATAGTTCCCTATTCTCTAGGGCAAGGCAACTTTGATGTGCCTAATGAGTCAGTATCAGTCATTTTTTTTAAAAATAATCCCCATTTAAATTTGCATTGAAAAGAAATAATAATAATATATTATTAATACCAGTACTAATAATTAACTAATTAATACTATTTTATGCTAACTTGATCATCTCTTATATCTACTTTATTTAATTCACAATCCATTTATATAATTATTGACTCAACTCTGAGAGTCGAAGAAGAAAAAACGCGTCTGACTCAAATTCTTTATGACATAGGTTGCCTCTGACTCAGATCAGTTGCTATATTTTGATGTTATATTGTGTGTAGAGTTCTATTTGATAATAATAGCTTTTATATTATTTTTTATTACTGATTTTGTGTTTTAATAAAATTGAGTCATTAGTCTTTGTAACACGGGAATATTGAACTGTATCTGACTGTCACTAAAAAATTACCAACTCTTTTCAACGCTGAGCCCATTGAAAATTTAAACAGAAAATGTGCACACAGCTGAATGATTCAAGAATCTATTCATTCTCTCATTACTGTCGCTGCTAGTATATTTTATATATATATATATTATTATTATTATTATACATATATATATATATATATATATATATATACATATATATATATATGGCATGAAAAATAAATAGAAATTTGTTGCAAAATTTGTTATCTATCTCTTTATAAATAAATGAGTAATATATATATATATATATATATATATATATATATATATATATATATATATATATATATATATATATATATATTTACATTTAATTTTCATATATATATATATATATATATATATATATATATATATTTATATATATATATTTATTTTTTTGATTTTGACCACGAGCTGCCACTGATATATATATATATATATATATATATATATATATATATATATATATATATATATATATATATATATATAGAGAGAGAAAGAGTATATATATATATATATAGAGAGTAAAGCCTGTAATTTTGATGGGTATAGTTCTATTTTGGGGGGGAACATGGATAATGATCTGGATGGGATTGAAATGGAATCTTGTTTGACTAGTGAAAATTTTTGTATTGGTTAGAGAGAGAGAGAGAGAGAGAGAGAGAGAGAGAGAGAGAGAGAGAGAGAGACAGTGAGAGAGAGAGAGAGGAAAGAGAGAGAGAAAGAAAGAAAGAGAGGAATGGAATTAAATGAAATTTCGAACATCTTTGACAATAAATTGTCAACGACACCTGAACTCATTAGGTTTAATTACCGATTTTGTCTGGATTCCACTTCCGGTCAAGGAAATTTTGAACTTTTTTTTTTTGATGACGTCACAAAATAACGGTCAACTGATATTATTAAACACGAATGGAATTCTTTAATATGAATGGCGATCAACGTATTTTTTTTTCCTTTTTTCTCATTTCTATATCTCTTGAGCTTTTGTTCCACCTTTTTCTAGCTTGTATATCTTTATCTCCCCATGCTTTGTTTATATTTTTCTTTCTCGAATAAAATTATCGTTATCTTTCAAGTTTTTGTTCTATCTTTTATCAATTCCTATCTTTATCTTTCAAATTTTTTCTCCTTTTTTTTTTTCTTATTCTCATAAGTTCGGATCTCTTTAAGCGGATATCCAGCGAGGAACTCCTTTGATCTGATGGTGATGAGGCCGGACGCGATTTATTTGACGATCTTCGGAAGCGCCGAGCCGGATTTATGCCGAAAGAGTTTGACGCCGATGGACGATTAATGCGCCGAGATGACGATGCAAAATGAGGACCTTATCTCTTGTTGATGACGCGTTAATTTATTCCATTTTGATGATGAGCGCGATCTTTATCTGAAAGCGAAATTCGATGATTTAATCCGCGACTTTTGACGCCGAGGATTTTGATGGAACGATGCGTGATCTTGTCGACGGATCGATCGATTGATCGGATTTTGTTTGATCCTCCCGATGGCGCAGATCCGATCGCAAAGCCCGAGGATCTGATCAAAGCGACCTGATGGACGCCTGATTTGATCTGGATGATCTCTCGACACCTCACACACTCTTTGCTCTTTCTCTTTCTCTTTCTCTCTCTCTTTCTCTCTCACACACACACATACTCTTGATTCTCTCTATCGCACACACACACACATATATACTCTTGATTCTCTCTCTCTCTCTCTTTCTCTCTCTCAAAAAGTAAAATGATATTAATTATGATTTCAATAGATGAGGTTGATAGCCAGCTACCTAAAACTATTAGAAATGTCCTTAAAACGATTAATTAAGATAATTATGGATAGGAATTAGAAATATCTGACGAGAGTTAAAATGAAAAAGAACGAAATGTCATAAAATAGACGTAGAATCAGATCTAATTATAACAAAACTCTATCTAATTGCACCGTGTACAAATTGGAGACGTTAATTTACATTGGAAATGAAAAAGTATATATATATATATATATATATATATATATATATATATATATATATATATATATATATATATATATATATATATATATATATATATATATATATATATATATATATATATATATATATATATATATATAGATAATCCTCTCAAAAGCATTTAAGTTTTAATTTACTTAATAATAATAATAATAATAATAATAATAATAATAATAATAATAATAATAATAATAATAATAATAATAATAATAATAATAATAATAATAATAATAATAATAATATCGTACAGAAAATAGTGCAGTAAATTTTAGGGGTAGAAGGCCCTGGGACCCTTTACCCAACATTTTTCTATTCTTAATGGATCAAAATATCCCTCTCGAAAAAAAATAATTTGCTGGCAAGCAGTTTCATAACGGATACAAATTTACGTGGTAAGTAATCCGGATCGTCGGCAGGAATAAATCCCTAATAGGGAAATTCGGACCTATACCCAAATAAATGGTCGACAGAACAAATGGGTAGATATTTGAAAAAAAAAATCTGGTTATTCCAAGTTTTTCTAACGAATCAAACAAAACTTAACTTAACCTAACTTAACCTAACCTAACCTAACCTAACCTAACCTAACCTAACCTAACCTAAAATAACCTAACCTAACCTAATTAACCTAACCTAACTTAACCGAACTTAACCTAACTTAACCTAACCTAACCTAATTAACCTAACCAAACTTAACCGAACTTAACCTAACTTAACCTAACCTAACCTAACCTAACTCCTGTGGCGGGCTGTACAGGAAATTTTTTTGATGTTGTGTTGACCCTTTTTCCTGTCTCCTAATTTTCCTGTCCCCCATTTGGGTCAGTCCCCGTAAATTGGGTCTAAATCACCGAAAAACTTATCAAAACTGGATCTGTTGTCCCAGCCCCATTCATATTACGGTGGAAACTTATATTACGAGTTAAATTTTACACTTTCTATTTATTAATCGTTAAAATTAAATAATAGCATAAACCTACTCTATAAGAGCATATTAATAAAGTTTTAACCGCTGAATAAATTTCAGGTCAAAAGCAAAAAGGGGTATTAGCAAAAATATTTAAAGATATTGTTTTCAAAATATTATTTTAGTTTAATGAATTTAATTGATCGATATAGAATCTTGAATCTATTTTTGAATATTTTCTATTTTAATATTTTTAAAAATTTAAAGTTTTTACGGTATTTTATTTCTTTAAAATTAATTATTACCCGAAACTTCTCAAATGAATAAGAATGTTGAATATTTTATTCGCTATATAAGCACACACACACACACACACACACACACACACACACACACACACACACACACACACACACACACACACACACACATACACACACACACACACACACTATATATATAAATATATATATATATATACATATATATATATATATATATATATATATATATATATATATATATATATATATATATATATATATATATATATATATATATATATATATATATATATATATATAGTGTTTGTATTAACTGTCATATATATCTTAAAAAATATTAATTCTATAGTAAAACGGAATACATTGTTTGGAATGCTGGTCCAATGCTAGTCCAGAAATAAAAAAAAAAAAAAAAAAAAAAAAAAAATCTCAAAACTACAATAGCTAGCTAATGAAAGCGAATACGGAACTCGTAAAATTTTGATAGAAAATCTAAAAAAAAAAAAAATAAAAAAATTATTGTTAATAATTATAGTAATATGATTAGAAGGCCTATTTAGAGACCTTTTATTGGTTTCTCGTTAAAATAAAGACTTTCTATTAATTTTTTTTTTTTTTTACTAAAGAATACCCAAGGGTATACCGCCCCGATGGCAGGAGTCGGTCTTCGGTCTTCCAGAACTATTACGGGATTGTTTCTCCAGGGGTCCTCCGGCCTCGCTCTTTGGTATTTGGGTGTCGCGGGGTTCCTTCGCCCTACGGGTATGGAAAACATCCCCATGTTCCCCTGGGTCGGCTCGAGCCCCTAGGT
Source organism: Trachelipus rathkii (assembly GCA_015478945.1). Classification (NCBI taxonomy): domain Eukaryota; kingdom Metazoa; phylum Arthropoda; class Malacostraca; order Isopoda; family Trachelipodidae; genus Trachelipus; species Trachelipus rathkii. Next base: position 32,088 of record JABUQX010136624.1, read on the forward strand.
AAAAGTCGCATAAAGCAAAAATCTCTTTTTATTTTTTTTTTACATTTTCCCATGTGAAAATTTTACGAGGATCCAAAAAATGCATTCCTCACGCTGTAGCTATTGTAGTTTTGAGATATAATTTTTTTTTTATTTTTTTTTTACATTTTCTGAACCAGCATTGACCAGCATTCCCAATCAATGATTTTTTGGTACATTTTAGCTGTTGCCAGATTTTCTAATGGGTCACGAGAAAAAAGCGAATTTTTTTACGTACACTTTAGTAATATTTTTATGAATTATACGAAAAAAAAAGTTACTATTTTAAAAACTATAGACTTTTGAAAGAAGTTTATTTAGAATAAAATTTTCAATCTTTATATTGAACCTATATAGAATGTATTGAAAAAAAAATGGAAAAATTTTTTTTAAATTTTTTTTATATAATTAACTTTTAGAGACGCATGCTTGTCCCGGTTCTTTTTTGGTACCTTTTAGATCTTGCAACACTTTCTAATGGTTTGCGAGAAGAAAATGAATATTTTTTTTGTATACTTTAGTATATTTTTTATTATTTTTTATGTTTTGATTTGGTAAGAATTCTTCTAAACGGAAAAAGTTCTCCACTTTCCCATTTGATTTGTCAATATTCTTTCAAACGGAAGAAATTTCATATAGAAATCTGGAATTTTGAATTTTTCTTCCTTCCGTAAGGTTGCTAGTTTTGTTCTTAGCACTCCTGAGTTTTTATTTTTATAAGTTTGTGACGTCACATGAAATCGTTAAAAAATGTTTTTTTAATGTTTTTAAGTTTTCGAACCACTATTTTATCTTCGAAATATATTAATTATGTTATTTCTAAAGAACTGGTGAAACATAATTATAAAAAAACACAAAAGGAGAAATTTTTTTTTTGTTAGAATTTTTGTGACGTCAATTGAAAGAAATATATATATATATATATATATATATATATATATATATATATATATATATATATATATATATATATATATATATATATATATATATATATATATATATATATATATATATATTATATTTATTTATTTTTAAACTAATGGGAACCCCAAGGGTATACTGCACTGATGGTGGAGTTGGTCTTCGGTCTTCCAGGGAAAGATTGCAGGGTAGGATCATTCGGGAGGGCTGGCCCCGAACCCCTGCCTTTGGTATTTGGTGTCGCGGGGGTTCCTTCCCCTACGGGGTATGGAAAAACGTCCCCCTCTGTCTGAGTCCCCCATCAAAGAAAGAAAGAAAGAGCATACATACATATATATATATATATATATAATTTGAAAAATAATCTCTAAGAAAAACAATTCTCTCTCTATTCTAGTTAACAAAATGGAAAATAAAAAAAAAAATTAAATAATTTCCAGAAAATGATTGAACTTTCAATTTTCAGTTTAATGCATTTCTGACATTGAGAGAAACATTTTGTCCTTGTAATTTTGTTGAAATTTGATCAAATATTTATAATATTTATAGAAGTATTATATAATTATTAATAATACATTTTTCATCGTTCTAATTTATATATATAGAAACTTTTGTTCTAAATAAAGTTTTGCAATAAACCTATACTTTTTTTTCCTTCCTCTTTGTGGTAACTCTTTAGTGAAAGAAAGAAAGAGCATATGAGTGAGCAGAGAGAGGAGGAGTCAGATGATACCTGAGAGGTCCCATAGTAACAATTTAATTAGCCGGTTTTAGTGATGACGCGCAATTTTTTTTAATCCGGGGCCTTAGGTAAACGGTAAAGATGCAGGAGTTGGGTCCCTCGGCCTCCCGGTGGACGACGGGGGGATCTAATCCCCTCCGGGATGGTCTCCGGAACCCCTGCTCTTGGTCTTTGGTGTCGCGGGGTTCCTCCGACCATTCTCCGGGGTATGAAACGTCCCTCCCTCTGGTCCCCGTCGGCTCGAGCCCCCTAAATTTGGTAGGAAATAATTGTTTTTTTTTGAAAAATTTTAAGTTTTTTTTAGGGGCTCGAGCCGATGGGGACAGAGGGGGTTGTTTCATACCCCGAGGGATGGTTTGAGAACTCCCCTGCGACACCCAAGACCAAAGAGGTTCCGGAGACCATCCCCTGAGGGGGGGATTAGTCCCCCCTCGTCGGCTCACCGGGAGGCCGAGAGACCCCGACTCCTGCCATCTTTGCGGTTTTACCCTTGGGTTTCCCTTTGTTAAAAAAAAAATTTTTTTAATTAACCCCATCCCCAGAATCTCTCTACTGATCCCAACACACCTGAGCCTTGACGTAGGGATCCAATGTCCTCTCAGGCCACACAATTGTGAGCATTAAAAAAAACTGACCATCTATATATATATAAGAGCATATATATACATGATAGGATTAATAATAATAATATTTATTGCCGAATAAACTAAATAAATGAATTGAAAATAACCACCGAGTCTGTAATGTGCTAAAGTTCTGAGAACCTGACTCTGACCTTTTAATTTATATAAAAATCTGACAATTAACCCTTCCACTCAATCCTTTGAGGATCCCATGAGCCTAATTTGTCCCATATTATTTTTTACATATAAGAGCATGACAAGGATTAATCAATAGAAAAAATCAGGTCATTATTTTGCTACTCTTATTTGTTTGAGCTAAATATGCTATTATTTTAATTAAAAAGAAAAAAATATAAACTTTTATTTTACATATTATATATATTAATATATATATATATATATATATATATATATATATATATATATATATATATATCACAAGGTTAAAATAAAATAAAAAAACATATGTTTCTTTGAATTAGGTTGGCCTCTAAGTCCAGGTTAGGATAGGTTTGGTAAATTCTATATAAATTGACTTTATACGGCTTTGGTATTATTTAAATTAATAATGTAATTTCAAAGATATCTATACCATATTAAAATCGAAAATAATTAAAATAAATAAATAAATAAATAAATAAATAAAGCACACTCTGACATCTATATTAGCGAGAAAATAATTAATAACTAAACACAAGTCGTAATCAATTCATAAAATTTTTAATAAAAATAAAAAAAACTAAAGAATCAAACATTAATGCGCTTCACACCACAAGAAATTTTCGTCATTAAATTCACAAGAACACAAACAAAAGACATCATAAAATAAATAAATATTCGAAAGTAGGCTATATGTACGATTTGAGTAGCACTTTATTTCAGTAAAATAGTTTCATACCTATAAATTTATTAAAAAAAAACATTATTTTAATTATTTAATTAATTAAGTAATTAATTAAAATTAAGTATTTATTTAAAATTAATTAAAATATATAATAATTAAATAGTTAAAATTCTTGAAAAATAGCCGACATTTATGTTTTCAAGCAGAATAACAAATTAAGAGCATCATCTGGCAACCCTCAATTTTTTTCTCGAAGTGTCGCGTAAAAATAATCTTTACCTATATATATATATATATATATATATATATATATATATATATATATATATATATATATATATATATTGGAAGCGGCGCACGAAAAACGCGCGAAAGCGTTTCATCGATAAATGCGAAACGGTTGGGAAACACCCAGTCTGAGTAAACTGAACGAAGCAACAA
>JABUQX010136625.1:0-12184 GCA_015478945.1 Trachelipus rathkii
GGTTACTCAGCGGATATGAGCCATTTGCAGGCTTAGCAGAATAGAAGGGTGCCTCAAGTGTAAGCTCACCAGAGGTGAGGAGTGGTCGTGAAGATATTTATGCAGGAATAGGGGAGGGAGAATGTAAATCTGCCTTGATCGTACTCTTGAAGATATAATAAAATGAAAAAAGATATATAAGAACCATTTTTATTTACTATGAGGACTGGTATACCTTATATATTGAATATATATTGCTATCAGATATATATATATGTATATTATATAGTACTATATATGAATATATTATACTACATATATATTATAATATATATATCAGTATATACTATATATTATATATAAGTATATATATACTATATAGTATACTATATATATCAGTCCCACTTCTATTCCTAAGACTAGTGGGTAAGGAGTGCGTAACCATTGCACCGGGAAACTAATAAAGTAGGTAATAGTGAAGAAATGGACAGCAAAAGTGCGAGAAAGTAAAGCCCAGCCTTGTACCCAGACCGCGTTAGTTCCTTTATATCCTGATTAGTTGAGGCCAACTTCGTCGCAGTTCCAGGAAAATAAGGGTTCATACCCCGGGACCAGTCATGACGAACACGTCAGCATTCTGGGCATCGAATCGTAAGCGTGTTGGGGGTTTCTCATGTACCGCTTGGCCCAGGTGGGCGCAGCAACTGCCATGACCGTTCCTCTCACTTTATTAGCACACGCTTTTTTCTCTGCGCTCTGAAACTCACATTTCCCTAATTCCCTGCGACTGGTATTCTTCTTGTCACTCGTCTTGGGTGTAGATCTCAACATCCACTTCGGCCTTTATCGATCTCCCGCTGCAGGTTGACTCCGCATGACACATTAGGCTACTTACCGGCACGAACCATCGGCCGCCGGCTAAGGCATCGGCGCTTAAACCGCCACCGACTAAAAATCAAAAAAATACCATGTCCTTTTCCGACTGACCCATCGTGCGAATGTCACTCTTTCCATTTTCATTCGTCATTTATTCCTTCATTCTTCACAACCTACCACCAACTGCTCTAAAAAAAAACTTCGTTCCTTCCTCATTTCAAAGTTCAACTTCTCCTCCCTCCAACCTAACATGCCCGCTCAAAAAGATTGGTCCCATTTACTGAACACATTTGTAACTTAAAAATTCGTATACTGGATCTTGATTCGATAAACATAGTCTACTACAAATACCATTAAACACTGGTAAAAGCATAACCCCGTATGTAAGACCAAGCGCCAGCGGCACTCAAGACTTTAGTCCCCTTACACCTACCAAGGTTTTAATTGCAACCACCACCATTTCCTGGACAATTTCCCCCACAACTTTCCTACTACACTACTGCATCATTCTGTTTCCCTTTTCCTATCCAATAAATATCCTAAATATTTAACTCCGACAATTGTTTTCCAGCTGCTTAGCATCTAACATAACTTCACGACGAGGACTGTGTCACACACACACACATACTTACTCTTATACGTTCTACTTTCAAACCCTCTTTATACGACACCCTGCCCAACTCTCTCTACCCAATCCTCTCAACTCCTTCAGATTCACCACACAAAACCTTATATTCCGCATATATATAAGTAGGGCACCCTCCACTCTCTTCCATTCTCCGATCATTCTAACACCTACCCCTGCACCCTCACTTCTTAATTTCTTTCATAACCCCCCATCCATACACACCTGAATAACCAAGGAGAACATAACACATCCCCTCGTTCACTCCGCTATTAATATTAAAACCAAATCCGCTTAAACTTACACAAGCTTCTGTACACAACTCTTCAACTATCGTCAAATACATATTTTGATTCCATTCAGAAGGCCTACCAACAACACCATATATCACTACTACACCCCCACACCTAAAAGAAGAACACCAATTCGCTCAACAGGTCCTTCAAAGGGTAAAGTTTAGATTTCAATTTTATTTTTTACTTAACCAAAAACAATGTTTCTCTTATAAATAATAATAACCAAACACCGCTAACTTACATCAAAAATTATTATAATGTCACGATCATTTTTCCCCGTACATTTCAGGTAGCGGGTACAAGACCCTTGCTGATATTTGAATATCCCCTTTTCTCCACTTCAAGACAACCAACATCCCTTCTGATCTTATATTTACTGCTGTTCTTGCAGATCATAAAACCTAATTTTACAATTTACTATTGAATTTAAAAAACAGTTTTTGTTAATACTTTTGTGAATTTGTGATTATCCGATTCTTACTTATAAAGTTAAAAACGAAAGACTCCTTTACTCTTTTACACGGTGAGTTTGCTATAATTTCTCTAAATGTTATTATAATAAACACTTTCCTTAAGATTACTTTACAAATTTGGAATATTTCAATTTTCGTTAAATTGTAAGTGTAGATTTAAATATGCGTAAAAACTTTTTGCGAAACATCGATAAATATAATTAACCAATTAACTTAAAAAACGATAGTGTGTTGATTTAAATTTTTTTTTTTTTTTTTTTGACTTAGGTACGTCCGGACTAAAGTTATACACATAATTAGATATTAACACTTCTAATCTTTTAGTTTATTCCTTTGTATATTTATAAAGAATTTTAAATAAATCACAGGAAGCAAATAAAAAAATATTTAAAGTGTGTGGTGAGTTTGTGTCTTTTAATGAACCTGATGTGTGCGTGTGTGTGTGTATAATGTTGAAGGAGTATTTAAAAAAGAAAATAATAAAATATTATTTTATCAAATTTTAACAATAAACCTTTAAAAGTAATTACATATAGTGATATAAATAAATTATAGAAATTTAATGCTTAAAAAATTATTTTAATGGTAAACCAATCTATCCGTCGGAGGTTCATCGCTTGGCATACATTGTTTTCCTTTCATGTGATTGAGTTAAAAAAATTTCTAAGGTTCTTATTCTTGCATTTGCCCAATTACTATTACAAGTCTTTTCTAATATCTTTTTAATTCTGCATGTACTGCATGAATACCTGACCTGCACCCAAGCTTGTCAATTACCCATTTTGAATCATACATTGATACCCACTCCATATAAAAAAGAAGGAAAAGAAGCTGACAATCATGTTCTTAGCAACTGTTTTGCAGACAATTCTTCGAACAAGAAACACACTTCCGTAAGTTTTTACTTTCTCCAATTTATTTCATTACAATAATAATAAAAATATTTCACACATTTTAATGGTAGCAGAGCGCAGTTGCTGGAACTACTACTTGTTACGCTACCTTTTCCTCTCTTTGTTCACGCTTGGTTTTTCTCACTTTATTCACAAATTTACATATCTTCTTACATATGCTTCACACGTTGAAATTTTGATTGTTTTCTGAGTTGTCCCTGGTATTCTCTCTAACAGTTTCCTTGTAAATTCCTCATTTACATTGCTAATTATATGATAATGGCTGATTCAGATGCCAAATTAGCACACGAGATTGCCGGGAATGGTGAAAAAGTTGAAAACACTGAAAGCACTTACATTGCTAGTACAATCACGGATAATACACTCAAAGAGCAGCTAGCACGACAATTTGAACAATCGTCTCAATTAATGGACTGCCTATCACAAGTGCCATATTCCCAATGGAACTTCTTGTCTGTTTCTACCTTTTAACAGGCAACACAACAACTTTCCCAACTATCTCAACCTCAACATATCCCACTTTCACAAACATTTCAACCTCAACCGACATCACCTCCACAAACTGCAACAAATCTTGCGCCTCCACTGGGTTCAACTCCAACGCCTATTGGAGATACTGATTGGTTAAAGGCCATTTACGTTCAAAACCAACAAATGATCATGGCCCTAACGAAACTTATCCAAAATATGCAAATGAATCCATATCATTCACATAACATGATACCTGTGGGTAAATATTCCTTAGAAAATGAAGATTCGCTTCCACAATTTCTACAATGGTTCAAGGAATATGTGACCATCACTAATCCCAGATCTACTAGCAGAGGGATGAGGCTTACCTAGGTCTTATACTGGAGATGTACATGAACAGGTTTAATGCGCATGTTTTCCAATGGAAGTAAACACAACACAATGTTTAAAGATTTTGTCTAGAATTGGCAAACTGATTATCTGCCAAAAGAAAGGCTGAAAGGCCATCTAACTATTTTAATGAGGAAAAGAAATTTTCCTTCCACATGACAATTTCCCATGTTAACCGCTCTGAGACTCATGGTCTTGCGGAAAATGGATTTCCCAGGCTTCAGAGGTGGAGATGAAGAATTGTGGTGAGAAAAGCTTAATAAGTAGTATAGACCAGCTATCGAATTTCAGGAGAAGTAGACTCGTCCATACAGCAATTTTTTTCCGAAATTGTCATGAGCTGGTGCCTTCCTCTTTCATGATGGGTCTGGTAAGATTTGATTACTTCAGTATTACAACCGATTATAATGAATATATGGTCAGCCGACCATCTGCTTAACAAGAACAAGAGAAACCATCGCCAGGTGTGACCTCCACCCGAAATGTATAGATATCACATCGATTACATTCTGGTCTCGCATGTCAGGTCTACAATCCACTGGATACTATAACCACGAATGCATGCACCACCAGGTACTGAAATGACAAATCCATCTTCCTTTTGCATTCACACTCTATATGAATTCACCACCTTTCTTATATATTTTGCTTTTCTATATCTATTCTCTAAATTCTGTTCATCTTATGGATCTATAATCTGTGGATCCGAAGTCTCTTATTTTCTTTAATGTCTATTGTACTCTGTCTCTTTTTAATGCAGTAGCCAGTCATTCTCTTCTTATATCTCTCTTCCAATATATATTTGTTTTCCTTTTCTCCCTGTTAGATTATCTCTTTTAATTACTTTCTTTTGTATATATATCTTATTTGTTTATTGTTGTAAAGATTTTATTTATATCATTTATTCTTTTTTGTTATTCTTTCTTTTTTATATATTGTTGGAGTGTTATTTATTTTATCTTATTCTTTTTTCTTTTTTATTTTATTTTTTTTTTTATCATCACATGATTGAAAATTTTTGCGGATTATTAATAGTTGCTCCATGGGATATAGTTTATGTATTTTAAAATTTCTTCTTTCGATCGTGCAAGTCCATCCAACAATCATAGAATATTTCAGCCATTTCTTTCTCACATTTTTTTTTCTTTGCAGGTGAGTTAGTGTTTTTGCTTTGGTAATCAGAATTTTTATTAATCTAAAAACTGGTAGGCGAGAGCATAGTTATAAGGCAAAAAGTGAAAGAAAAGGGATTGCTGACTTTCAGACAGAAAAATTTGAGGAAGTAAGAAGAGATATTACCTAGAACAGGATATCCCAGTTTTTGGGACAAGGGAGAAGGGGAGAAATTTCGGAGAGTGGAAAGGAAAAAGTAAAAAAAAACAACATGGGTTACTCATAGAAAAAGATTATGTCCAGGATAACACGGGATTGTGTTGATGCAAATAGGAGGTTAGATAATTCTGAGAAGTGGATTAAGAAATAAAAAAATGAATAATTCTCATTAAAATGGGATAGGATGAGAGGGGTCCGATTAACAGAAAAATTGGGAATTAACATATGGGTAAGACCAAAGGTCACAGACCAATTAATAAGACGAAGAAGAATTTTTCAATATTGCAAAAAGAAAGCAAAGAGAAAAGATATGCGGACATTTTCGTAGTGAAAGGTTTTTGGAGGAATGTAAAAGAATAGGAAACAGCTGGAGGAAGGTAGCTATGACGGGAAGATATGAGAGGGATATTATCTTCTAGAGAGAACGGGCCATAGATAGCAAGTTAACAATGTGGTTTTAAAGGACTTGACATAAAGAAATTTCTCTTGAAGTAATAAAAATTGATGTTGATAGAGGGTTTTCATGAGTAGTAAGGGGTGTTAAGAAAGAAAGGACTGAAGGGGAATGGGAGAAATAGAACAACTAAGGAGGAGAAGAATACCAAAGGACAGAAAATCACTATGAGTTCGGTAAAACGAGTGTGTGAATACGGGGATCGGAATATCATTATGCACAAGCATGCACAAAAAGAAATGAACAATAAAGGAAGAAAATTTACAATTTAAAGGTGAACAAAAAAGAAAGTAGGAATAAAGAAGAGAAAGTAAGGCTATTTCGGAGTAGAAAATGAGGAAGGAATGAAGTATATACTGGACCTATAAAAGGATTCTACAGACCAAAGGTGTACGGAGATGGGGGGCAATGGCAACCGAATTAGGAGAGTTTTGTGGTGTGAAGAAGGACGAAGCAGAGATATTAAAATGAAAAGTAACATTGGAGATGGTTTGGTCCATGTGGAAAGGGAGGATGATAGTCGGGTTGTGTAGCGAACTGTATAGCGGCGAGTGTTGTTGGGAATCAACCTGCGGAGATCGATAAGGGAAGTGGATTCGAGTAGTGGGAAGGAAAACAGGAGGATAGAAATGTTGAGTTTGGGGCAGAGGAGAGAAAAAAGGTGGCAGGAATAAGTGAGAGGGAGTATGGTTGTTGGCCCACGCTGGGCCAAGGGATGAACCGCCGTTGATGAGATGCCCAGAGTGAGTGTTCGTCATGGTCCCGTGGATTTTCTGACTGGCGACGAGTTCTACTAAATAGGTATACAAGGGGGGGTAAGGCCCCGGGCTTTGCCTTTCGACTTGTGTCATGTTCTATTAACTACTTTCTGTTTCCGGTGGATAGCATGTGTTACGCACCTTACCCCTAAGTCTTTGGGGAAAGAAGGTCGATGATATTATTATATAATATAGGTATAATAGTATAGTATATTATATATATAGTATATATATATATTATATATATATATTATATATACTATATATATATATATATATATATATATATATATCTATTATAATATTTATTATATATAGCGTACCATCCTCATAGTTAGGCAGCGTTTCTTTTTATATATTTTTTTATTTTTATTTATTTCAAGAGTAGATCAAAGGCAGATTTACATCTCCCTTATTCCTGCAATAAATATCTTACGACCACTTATCTGGCTACCTTAGCAAACTTTTTCCCTGAGCATCATGGTCATATGTGGTTTAGGATAGTTGCTGGTAGGAAAGGTGTACTGTTGTTATTGGTAGGAGCTGGTATCCCCTTCACTCACCAATAACCGGTACATATCGTTCTCTTATCGTCATTTCATTCTTCTTCAAATTCAAATTCATATTAAGATTCTTTAAAGATTCATACTCTAACAGTCAAGATATATCCCCATTTACCACTTCTGTTCTCGATGAAAAACATCTACCCTCGATGCAGCACGGTATATCCACTCTTTTCATAACTTTAAAACTAGTATTCCCAAAAACATAACTTACATCTATAGCATTGATTTTTGATGCTAATGTTTTATCATCTCAGCACTTTTATGGTCGATCTACATTCCCTCAAACACCTGGTATCGATTATTGCACATATTTCACTGTATTTTTCTTCTCATCCTCTTCACTACTCTTCTCTCTGTCCCGCATTAAGTATTACCTACACTGTGTCCTTCTTCATTCTTCATTCATTCCCATCTTCTCTTCCAAAAAGTCCATAAACACCTCTCACGCTCATTCAACATATGTGTACTTCTTCCAGCATTACTTCCTCTTTCATTCCTACTTTTATTCTGAAATCTTTCAGGACAGTTCGCACCAAAATGATACAAAGACCTACAAACTATACATTGCATCACTCTACCATATCTGTCCTTCTTATTCATATACCTTCCATCAAACCAAGGTTCCATTTTTCTTCAGTCTGCTTTTGCATTATCATGAAAGCAATAAAAGTTCAAAATTTCACTCCACACCAACATACTCTTGATACCTAAACCTTTGAAAAGTATACCATAGAAGCATCCTTATAGATATATTTAAACTCCCATGGATGCATCTGTATTAATTTATAGATATTAATAGATAATGAGCACGCCGGATTAATAAATTCTTATGTTATGTAAAATCATTCAAATATTTATATGTAATATTATATTTGTCTTTGATTAAAGCTTTGATAACTTTTGCGACGTGTTTCTTAACTATAAGTATCTGGGCCAGAAGAAATAAAAAGAATGTGATAGATCAAAAGGTAAAAGGCTCTCTGTGAAATGGTGAAGTCTTATGATGGTAGCGAAGGAACTTAGAGGCTTGGTTGAACAAAGGTGTCCATTTGGGCAAGCAAGAGATTAAACAAACGTTGAAGGACAAAGACAGCGTTCGATTACTTTTTTTAAGAATGGAAATTCTTTGCTGTTTTTTCAAATGAATGAAGGATGATCAGAAAAATTCGAATCAGCATCAACGGTCGTTTTGAGGGAGGCCTTTGGCGATGAACGCATTTAGTGGCGTATGGTGAGGCTGCCCAATAAAAAATGGGAAAGGAAGAGCCGGTCGATGTATTCGTAACCGAGCTGAGGAGGTTAGCCTCAGTAGCCAAAATAAAGGATTAGAAAATGCGTTGCTCTATAGAAGAGCATTTGTTTACCTGATGCCAACGTCAGTCGGAAAAGAGTTACGATCAATGCCTGAAATAGAAGATTGAGAAATTTGGGAAATATTATCAAAAAGCGCGGAAGCCGTTTGCTAACAGAGAATATGAGGACTTTTATTGCGGTGGGCAAAGGCGAAGGAGGAGCAGAATCTTTCAAAAATATCAAGAGCTATGAAGTTTTTCTCTCATGCGGAGGGCCACATTTGAGGGAATATTGTTGTAAAAGGAAATTTCAATGCTGGATTGCTGGAATAAATAGGTCATTTTTGCGAAGAATGTGTAGGAGATGGGAAACGAGAACGGCGGGCTCGCTGCTTCGGAGGCGGCCTCGTCGGAGCATTGAGAGGAAATTCCGAAGAATTATTTATTATAAAAATACTATTAAATGGAAGAAGGGGAAAGGCCCTAGTGGATTCGGGATGTTCTCTTTATGTGATGAAGGAAGATTGTTGCAATGAAAAATAGCAAGTGAATTAACTCAGCTTACGCGGTTCGATGAAGAAAAAATAGAGCTGTGTATAAGGGGAAAGTATATGGAGCGATAAGGGGAAAGAAATTTTGAGAAGGAGAGTGTTACTGAAGAGCTAATAAATGGTGTGGATATGATCTTAGAACTAGATATTATATTCCAACTTAGGGGCGTCGAATTGAAGAGAGATGGAGTAAGATTTGTTATTGAGAAGGAGGAGCGGAAGGATATTACGTTTGTTGCGGCGGTATAAAAGGGAAAGAAAAAACTTTGAAAATAGAAGATAAGGACTTTGATGCGTAGCTTATGGGAATATATGGAAGTGACAGGAAGGTAAACGAAAGCTAAAAAATGCCTATTGGAGGAATCTATTGGAGTTTAGAGGGGAACAATGAAGGAGATATAAAAGAGAATTTAATACTGAAGTCGAGAGATGGATTTCAGAAGTATTTTAAAGAAAGTGGAACAGGGGGAGAAGGAGGGAAAGAATGCGTATTTTGATGATGGCAGTGAACCAAGAGTCTAAAGGAAAAAAAAAGGCCAGTGTTGGACTTCAGGAAGTTAAACGATCTTACTAGAATGCTATACGGCGAGATTATTATAGTCGCATTGTGAATCGTAGCTCTTAGAGGATTTGAGAGAGAAGAGAAAAGGTCCAAAAATCCAGCTGGTGGATTTTGAAAGCGGCGTACCTGTTCATGTTGATGGGTAAGACAATTAAAGCTATTGGTTAAATAATCAGAATAATATTTATTCGATCGTTACGTGGGGAAGTTTTAAAGGAGAGATTTAGTTATCTTAACTAGATTGGGTTTCAGAATAAATTGCGCTCCAAGAATAATGATGAGAATTTTGAGAGGTTTTGGCACAGGATGAAAGAATAAGCGAGATATAAGCACCAGCCATTACCATCGATTGACATTAATTGTAACGAATGGCATCGGTTGAGCGGAAGATGTAGTCATATATTTAGCAAGCTATGGATTGGTGACGAAACCAGTAGGAAGTGATCTTGTAGATAACAAGTTGTTAGATATTTAAAATTATATAAAAATATAAAGAAGGGAAATAAGAGTTTAGAAGAGTTGGCGAATTGCCAGACCTAAAGGAAGGGGATTCTTTCAATTAGGATGGTATTGTCAATTTGTGACTAATTGTGGACATTTACCCGGTTTTAGGCTGGTAAAGGGTATTGCTACACGCTATTCTGAATAAGGCATGTGGAGGAAAGAGTCTGGAATGGATTTGGTTCTATGATACGAGTCATCTCGATATTAAATGAAATTTGTTAGAGGATAACTCGAGAAAAGAGACCCAGTATAAAGAAGTTTTGCAGGGTTTGGAGAAGATAAGGGAGTAGTATGGTGTGATGCAAGCAATTTGGCTATAGTTATAGTGGCGGCGTTGGAAATTGGGGAAAAGATTGTTGAAGACGGATCGTGGAGATCAGAAAGAAGAACGACGTGGTTCATATTAACGTTGAAGAATTGGAAGCGGTTATTAGAGGAGTAGAATTTGGCCATTAAAGTGGGGTTCTGAAAGAGCTGAAATTAAAGCTAAATCATGACAGTATGTATTATTGTGTTTATGTTCAGTAATTTATCGATGAAAGAAGGGCTGAGAATAACATACGAGGTGCATGCGAATAATGCTTTAATCCAAGAGAAGATTGGGCGGTCTGAGTCAGCTCGATAGAGAGTTCGGTTATCAGTGAGTGTAAAGTATTGTAGATCAGAGATGTTAATAAAGCTGATGTTAACCAGAGTCAGACGAATAAGGTGGCTTGGATGGGAATTTTCGAAGAAGGTTGAGCAGTGGGAGAGGAAATGCTGCGGTGTCGCTAGGTATCGAAAAGGAACGTAAGTTAAGAGTTAATTTGTCCATGAAAAACATTCATTTTGGGGTATCTAATAGAAGGATATGACGAAAATGGTATATAGCCGGAAGCTACGATGGAAAGTGGTGGATGAACATGCGTGAAAGATTGCAAAGCGTGCGTGCAAATCAATAGATCCTGCGCCAGTAAGGTTGGGAAAATTAAGAGTAAGCAGGAATTGGTGGAGGTTGGGATCGACCTCACGCATTACAAGGTAGGGACAGCATTTACCTGTCAAATTGTTGATCAGCGGACCTGACGTCGACTTTAGCCATATTTGTTAAAGTTTCTAGCTTGATATAATTGAGGGACGGGCAAGAGTTATAAGAATCATTAGGGAAGTTGGAGGAAGTTGTTGGAAAGGGGACAACAAATGAACATTACAATCTATATAGGATGGGATAACGGTACGGCGTTCAGATCAGCTGATGTAGAGAGGTTGTTTAAAAAATGGAATATTGAACGGGTCTTTAGTAGAGCAGTAAACAGAGCAAGTGGCAATGCAATGTGAGAGAAATCCACAGGACGGAATCAAAGAGAAGGCAGAAAGGGGGTGAATTTACCCCGGAGGAGCGCGACGGTTGGTACAACTAAGTCTCCGAAAGAATGGATGGAAATTAAGAGCGTTTTCTCCAAGGTCTATTAATTTCAATATAGATTGGGCATCCACTGAAAGAAAAGAAGTTCTGTGGATTACTGTGTAAAGAACGCAGTTCAAGGTTCCAAAAATGAACGAGGAGGGTGTTGGGTACAGACCTTTTTGCAATAATAGTGTACAACGAGATGGATGAAGGAAATGTATGGAGACAAGAACTAAATTCACTTCTCAACCTTTAATATTAGATTGTAGGGGTAAATCCGAAGCATATAAAGGGATTTGAGGGAAAATAGTTGTGATGATTTGCCTCATTGGGAGGCGTTGTAAAGGTTAGCAATTATAGATATTAATAGATAATGAGCACCGCGGATTAACAATAAATTCTTATGTTATCCGACGATTATAAGGTATTTATATAATTTATTATTCTGTCTTGATAATAAAAGCTTGAACTTTTCGGACGTGTTTTTAACTACAGCATCCTTACTACAAAATATGTCTAATACCATCTGTCTCTGGTTACTACAACATTTGCCGCTCCTCTGACAGGCACAGCGCACACATTGTGACATAATAGCACCGTAAGATGAATATCTTTGCCTGCATAATATATTAAATATTTGTCTTCAAGCATCTCATAATTGTTCAAAATATCTTCTTCATTGTTTACTCCAACATCTTCTCTTAATATAAAAGAACTCAAGTATTCTATTATATTGGTCTCTCTCTCTGTTGCT
>JABUQX010136627.1:0-30803 GCA_015478945.1 Trachelipus rathkii
TATATATAAATATATATATAAATATATATATATATATATATATATATATATATATATATATACGGTATATATATATATATATATATATATATATATATATATATATATATATATATATATATATATATATATATATATATATATATATATATAGTAATATTTAGCTTAAGACGCTAGAAGGAATTATATGTAATGGAGCCTTAGGTATAAATTCTTGAGGATTACAACAAATAAATAGGAGATAAAATCAAAATATTAAATTCATAAGTAAATCCTTTTAACTATAAATTAAAGGCATGAGCTTTCTGTCTAATCGACCCTCTTTCAGATGCAGTTCTTTTTATACTAAAATAAATAAATAATAAAATTAAAAAATAAAAATTAACAAAATATAAATATCAATAAAGTTTTTGGACAAGATTTTTGAAAAAAGGTGAGGAGTGTAGAATGTTGTTCATGATGGGATCTATTTGAATCATTTTTTTTGTATATTGAAATTATTAGAGTTATTTATGCAAAAAGATTCCGTAAATTTTCTAAGGTGTACGTTTTCGATGCCAATGATGGGTGTCATGTGATTGGTATTGATGTTGTGATTGTGGGAAGTTCTGTGTAGAGTAAGGGCACAGATCGTATTTATGCTGGTAATTACAGCGAGAAAAATCATGAGTTTCTCCAATGTATAGTTTGTTGCAATCAGCGCATGGGATTTTATAAACACATTGAGAAGTGTTAGTGTTTTTGTTAAGATGAGGTTTAAATAATCTTTTAAAGGGAAGAGTATTAGAAGATGAAAAGTGTATAGATTTGGGGAAGAATTTATGAGTAAATGAATCAACAGAAGTGGGTAAAGGAAGGTAGGAAGTATTAGGTTTAACAGGTTTAATAGGATTGGTGTAGAAAGTATTTTTAGCTTTATGAAGGGCAGAATTAATAATATAATGAGGTTGGAAAGTTTAGTGAATGTTGAGGAAATCAAATTGATTTCAGATTGAAGGAAAGTAGGGAAACAGATTCTAAGGGCTCTAAGAAAGAGAGAGGAAAGTGTACCAATTTTAGTTTTGAGAGGGTGGGAAGAGAACCAATGAATGTAGTTGGGGTTAGCAGTAGGTTTCCTGTAAACAGAGAATTGTATGTTGTTGTTAGGAGACCAAGTCATCAAAGTGTCAAGGAAGGGAAGGGAGTTATTAGCTGAGAGTTCAAAGGTGAATTTTATGTTAGGATGTATGTTATTGATGAGATTAAGAATGTCAGTAGTGTTGGTATTGTGAGGGACGGCCGCAAAAACATCATAAACATATCTAAACCATTTGGTATTGGAGAGAAGGGGGTGGGGAAGAATGTAATAAAGTTCAATAAGTTCCATAAAGATATTAGCCAAGATGGGAGAGAGAGGAGAGCCCATACTTAGACCTTGGTTTTGTTTATAGAAAGTGTTGTTAAAATGAAAATAATTATGTTCCAGAGTAAGAAGGATAAGTTGTTTAATAAGGGGAAAGGAATAGACAAGAGGGATATTGTTTTCAGTGATGTAGCGTTCAAGAAGAGAGATGGTAAAAGGGACAGGAACAGAAGTGAAGAGGGAAACAACATCAAAGCTGAGGAGTTTATGGGTGTTGGGGTTGATGTTTTTTGTTTTTGAGATGAAGTCTTCAGTGTTTGTAACATGTGAGGTAGAGATATTGCCTAAGAGGGGTTTTAAGGAATTGGCAATCCATTTGGATAGCTTGTAAGTGATAGAATCAACATTGGAAATGATTGGTCTTAGAGGGGTGTTATGTTTATGTGTTTTAGGTATGCCATAGAACTGAGAAAGTTTAGGAAGAGTGGATTTTAGATTATGAAGAGTGGGAAGGTCTAAGAGAAGTTGTTTAAGTTTGTTATTAAAAGTGATTTGTGAATTCTTGAGAGGGTTTTTGTTAAGAAGAGAATAAGTGATGTTGTCTGCTAAAAGTAGGTTACATTTGTTGATGTAATCATGTTTATTAAGTATAACAATGTATGTTACATTTGACCGATCATTTTATTCATTTGTTACAAATTCGAATTTAGTATCAAAATTATCTGAATGGATAATTATATCTCATTAAAAAGTTAATTTATTATTTAATTCTCTATGTGAATTGAAATCACATGTATTGAACAGGATATCGTTGCCGAAGGTTGCTATTGTGAACTTTTAATGATTTTTACAACAAATCTACATTAATTCATTTAACAAATTATTTATGTAATATATAGTTTTATAATTGCTACCCTTTGGCATTAAATTTATAATTCTAGCATTAGTAATTCAAATTAATGTTTTTTCGATTAATTACTCGTTGTCAACCGTCTTGTCAATCTCTCCGTTCGTATAAAAGGTGCGGTCACAATCGAATCCACACACTTCTTAATTTTACTGCTTGCGTAAAGAACTCCGTCCAATTTAGCTTGCATCTCCGAGTTCCACTGTCGAAAGTTTCTACAAGAGTAATTTAAAATGCAGTATTAACGTAACAATAAGACTTTTGATGAGAACTATCCTTCAGACGGATCTCCGATTCCTTTTTTTAGGGCATCCTCACTCTTAAGGAAGTGACCTGCCAATTTTCAGTAGGCTCCCTGAGATATTTTTTTTTGTATTGATCTGGGGAGAGCGACATTAATTTTTCCTCCGTTAGAAGTGTTTTTAGTGATTTATTATAGGTAATATTTATTTTTGTGTTAAAGAATCTGGACAAATCATTAGGTATTTCCCTACTAATGACTTCGGCCCCCCTTCTCTCCTTTCAGATGTATAGAAAAAAGGCTTCAGTTTTTTGATTCGTTTATCATTCATTTCTGACAAACATCTTAACATTATGTACAAACTTAGTCTCTTCTTTTTGGGTTGCTTCAGTTAGAGCAATCTGATTTGATCGTGGACCCATAAGTTCTTATATAATGTTGTGATGTTTTTTATAGAATAGTTCTCAAGATTTGAACTAATCCGGTTAGCCTACGTTTATTTGTTATTTGGTTTCCATCACTGAATTTCAAATATCCGCGCTAATCACCTTCTCACTTCGGCTTAAAATTTAGGGTCCAGTTTTAAAGTTAGGAATGGAGATTCTACGAGGTTTTGAACTTTTCTTTTTATCTGCTCTTTTTTTTCGACGAAAAAATAAAAGTTTAATATTGTCAACATCATAGAAAACAACGCCATGTAAACTAATTTTTTATTATTTTTTAAACATACAAACTGTAAACTCGCACACTTCAAATGTAAAACTTATATTTAGAGTTTGGAAATAAAAGATCGAAAAGAACACAAATTGGATAATAAATTCCAATGGTAAAAAATTTAAAAAGTCAAAATAAAAGGTAAAAGGAGAAGTTAAAATTTTCATCAAAGAATTTACTAAAAGTAAAACCGCTAAAATGGGAAAAAAATAAAAATAAAAAATAAAACCACTAAATTAAAATAAAAAATAAAAAAGTAAGTAAAAACGCTAAATTGGGAAAATAAAAATTGGAAAAATATCAGAATTTAGAAATTGAAAATTGTCATTTAAAATATAGTCCATAAAAATTAAAATTAGTATGACATTATTGCATCGTCAATGAAAAATAAAAAATATTTTTCATTAATATTAAAAATTAAAATATATACTGTATGTGTAATTGTCAATCGAAAAATTTCCATTTGCTCAGAATTTTGTCATTTTAAAAAATCGTGATTTTACAATAAAGATTGTTCAAATATCTCAAAGGAAATTTCCTTTTTAAATTCACAAAATTGAAGTTTTGTAAAAGAAAAAAAAAGGGTCTTATTATGTATACGTACTATAAAGAATAGAAAAAGTAAAAAGTTAAAAATAATAAAATAAAATCAGAAATAAAACCTTGTCAAACTTTCATAACGTGAAATTTTGATTTTTTCAGAGTCGTCAAGAAAACGATTCTTGCTATAAAAAATATCATTTGGAACCTTCCCCCTTTGAGTTTTATAATTGAAAATCAATCTTTATATATATATATATATATATATATATATATATATATATATATATATATATATATATATATATATATATATATATATATATATATATATCAAAAGGTATATATGAACTTATAAATATTTATTCAGAAATAATAAAAAATTATCTTAATAGTTGATCACGTTGTAGGGGTTGCTGCAGTAGCTCCTACTTCTACCCCGGTTATGCTCTGAAATGTGCATCACTAATATTTATAGTGTATTTCCATTTATGTATTTATTATTATTTATAATCATAAATTTCTTCCCACTCTGCTAACTATGTCTTTTTTTTAGGAGATTATAAGTAAAGTAGGCATTTTCAGACACTTATATTATTTTTGTGAAGTGGACCACTTTTATTTTGTCCCTTCACCACATCTCCGTCAATCTCTCTGGATTCCTTGTGGACAAGGAATTTACACCTCAGTAAAAGTAAGATATTACTTTTACTATGTTCATACACTTAATGTCTTTATAATTTTAGAGGTGTGTGTGCTCCATTTGAGATTTCTGTATGGTTTGGCTTATGGCTTCTCTATTTTCACAGTTCATCAGCAGTTCTCCGGTCTTCCTCAAGACTCTTCAAACAACCCTTGTGGAAGGTATCTACAATCCCCAAGGGTGAGTTGAAGCCATGCTTTATATCCTTTTTTATGTTTTCTGTCATGGAGCACAATTTTTTACATTATGCCTATTTTATTTTACCAGGTTCTAGTGCAGGGGCATATTGCTTATGTTCTAGTGCAGGGGCACATTGTCCATTCTAGTGCTGGGGCTTATCGCCTCCAGTTTATTACATTTTAGTGCTGGGACTTACTGCTCGTTTTCCAGCTGGGCGTTTAATTACGTCTCCATCACAACTTGGATCTTATACAACCTCCAGCAGACTATTCAATTCAGCACTGGGAGTGCTGTTTCATCAGACCACAGAAGTTAAGTGATCTTTAATATTTGCATCCTTTACTACACACACACATATCAGTTCTTGTTCCTTGTTGTAAATATACCTCTCTTGAAACTGAATTTGAATGAAATGAACTGAACTTGACCTTACGACTTCAACTTACGATCTTAGGTTTGGGTCTAGACCAAACCGATGGATAACAGATACTCAGAAATAGAAATCGACATTTAGATTATCCTCCCCTTAATTTAAGTACAATAAACGTTGTTTTAAACGTTTTGTTTTATTTCCCCGGATTCATCAAACCTGACCTTGTTCATTCAAGGAGGAATCGTCAGCATCACTTACTTAAAATTATATCGAAGGTTCATTTTTGCGGAAGGCCCAAATTGAGAGTGTTCAGGTAATAATAAGTAGTACCGTTAGGAGATACACTAATTCTACCATTAACAGCGGTGTAGGTAGATAAATATTAACTTTAGTTAGTATTTTCAGACTAACCTCTTAACACCTTTATGCGCCACAGTAGCATACTAACTAACTAATTTTCTCTCTGTCTCTGTTTCTCTTATAGAATTAATCCATTAATCATTTACTGACAGTTCCTTTTAGTCTCTCATCTTCGACGCTGTCTTAGTTTCTGATCTCACTTTCTAAATTTATTGGGTGGTTTGGGGACCTCTGTTAACAGTTAATATCCGGGTCTTCTTTCCATTAACTCTCCCTAACATACTCTTTAAATTTAGTTGGCGCCCGAACAGGGACTGCCATTGTATTTAGTATACCTAGTAAGGTTTAACAATTAGATATCTGGGTAGATACTACTCACCTGAACAATTCCAATTCGAAAATTCCGCAAAAACAGTTCTACCATTCAAGTTCAAGTCAAGAGACTAGATACAGTTTTAGTTTCCTTACAAACTTAACCTCCTTTTTCCTGCAACGCTCTTCCTACTTCTCATCCTCCATTTATATTTGCTTTTTTTGAATTTATATATTTTTGATATATATTTTGAAATACATTTCATGTACTAACCCTAATGATGACTTCTTCCAACAGATCTGCAGGGCTTGGGGGTGAGGGAGTGAATGTGGGAATGGATGAGGTTGAGAGTCGACGTGACATGGGAGCAGTGGGCGGTGGTTTAGCGAATATGGGTGGTGATATTGAGGAGGAGATGCCTCCAGCAACTCAACAGGATCTGTTGAGGTTCATCAGAGAGAGGGAGAGAGATGAACAAGGCAGAGCTCAGAGAGATCCACCACCACCTAGAGTTCCTCAGCAGTTAACAGAGGTAGATCCAGGAAATCCACCTCTTCAGGAGTTCCTGGCTACCATTACGCAGGAATTTAAGTTCCTAAAAGAGGAAACGGCAATGTTGCGAGCACAACAGCCAATACCACCACAACAACCGATTGTTTCTACAGTTGTTGCTCCAGTGATGACAACAGATGTGCTGTCAAATGAAATGGCTTTGATAAATTTTGGATCACCAGTTTCCCCATTAATAGCAGCACCAATGCAACAACAGCAACAACAACAGTTCTATCCAGGAACTATGGCTCAGACATATGTTAGTTCCCCTTCTTCAGACGTTCTTTACACGACGCACACAACGACTCCCATAACACAACAGACTGACGCTACTAACAGACAGCAATATTCTATACCTCCTTATTTCAGTCAGGGAATGAATGATCCCTTGACTTCTAGTCCTTCTTCAGAGATACCGATAACAGTACAACAGCCTGGTATCGTACCGCTTATCGATACCCGGTCGTATGTTGTTCCTCCTCAACCACAACCGATTTACTCTCTTGCAGATAATAGAGAGCCAGCTTCAATATTAGCACCAAGTAGATTAGACATTTTGGAGCGGCACATGCTACTAATGTCTCAGTCTATCCTTTATCTGGCGGAAATTGCTAAAAACTCACGGAAAGTCAAAGTGGTTGAGCCAGGAAAATATAAATATGAAGCTGATCAGGATTTGGTTAGTTATTTTGCTGACTTTGAGCAGTATTGCTCATTTAACTATCCAAATGCACCTCATCAATGGTTAAGGCTACTAGGCAGGCAACTCGAAGGTTCGTTCCTGCAGCTGTACAACTTATTAATTAAAGATGACAGGAACTACGGTTCTATTAAGGAAACACTTTTAACATGGTACCAGCAAGAGGAGAAAAGGAAAGACGCACATAAGCTCAATGCTTATCATTCAGCTTACAGGACTCCCGGTGAAAGCGTTCGAATGTACGCTCTTCGCCTGGAACATCTCGCAAAGAAAGCCTATCGTGGGCTAGACATGAGAGAACATGATTCTCTACGTACAGCTTTCCTCCTTACGTCGAGAAACGGATAACAGAATATATCACACAGCAAGAAGATAGTAATATTCGTGTGCTATGGCGGAAAATAGTAAGCCTTGCTGACACCTACATTAGAGACTACGATAAAGGGAAGAATGTAGCCGCTTCTTCTAATAGCCGTTTACCGTGGTCTTCGGATCAACCTAAACAAGACTTAGACGAGACAATCAGAATAGATGTCATTAATCCAGGTTGGTCGGAGGTTTTACAATCCCAACATGCACAGCCACAACCACCTAAAACAAACAATACCCGCCAACAGAATACACGTAACAATAACAATACACGTACTTATCCCTCATCCAATAACAGACGTAATCAGACCCAAAGCACTTACACACCGACACGTCACAACGAGAACACTAACAGAAAACACCTCGTTTGTGATTACTGTGAGAATGTTGGGCACGTGATGGATGAATGCTATAAGTATTTAGGAATATGCTCGTATTGTCGAAAGAGGGGGCATGTAAGGAATGAATGCAGGTCTATCAGATCCCCTCCACGCAGTAAACAATTGAATTCGGGTAGAGTGTGTCCATTTTGTAAGGGTCCACATGCGGGAATTAACTGTTCACACAGAACACCACCGCGCAATACACAAAGGACACAGAGGTCACCCACAAATAACAGAAAAAATAAATCACCACAGGCCTCTGGTTCAAACAGGAAACATAATTCCCCCAGCGCGGACAAAACACACAGAGCACCGACTAACATGCGTGACTCACCAAGGCCGCAACGGAAGTTTTTAGACCCGTGCGACTGGTGCCATAAGTCACATATGGAAGGCCGATGCATGGGTCCTTCAGAAGCAGTACAAGCTGGAGCTTTAAACTGCAAGTCTCCACGGAAATGAGCCCTCCAGTGGAGAATAACAGCTTACAGCAGCTCATGGATACCAATGCCCTAGTAGACATAGTAAATAGTGATAGAAGTAGTGCTAGCACTTTTCCTGTAGCCGTAGACTTAGTAGTCGATAGCAGTAGTGCTAGGACCCTTCTACCTGACACAAAGACTCTTTTAATTGACACAAGGACTACTAGTGATAGTAATAGAGATAGTTACTCTCTTTCTTCTCACGTAGTATGTAGTAGTAGTTCCCATACGGAACCAGTAGAATCAGTTGTAGCAAGTAGCCTCCCTATGGAGACTGTCGTGGTAGGAAGTAGCGATAGTCATAGTGATAGGCAGGTGAAATCAGCAGAACCAGCAAACAACGTGGTGAAACCCCATGATAGTTCAGAAAAAGTATATCATGTCCATCTGGCAGTAAACAACTTTCCAGTTGATGATGATATGGTTGTTACCATCAATCTTTGCCAGGCGGAAGTGGATCCACTAATTGTTTGCGTAAAATTGGAACACAACAGCTCGAATGTGTATGATTGTCTTGTTGATAGTGGGGCAGGTGTAAGTTTGGTGAGTGAAGCAGTATTGCAGACCTTGAAAGAACCAGTTGAACTTTTGCCATCTGCAAAAGTAGGGGTGAAAGCAATTAGTGGTTTCGGGAGTGGCAGAATTCCGATTGACAACTACGTCAACCTAACCCTTCGGTTTCAAGATGGCTTTGAAACTCAGCCCACCGAATGTTTCATCGTTCCTGAGGAATATATGGAGTTCGCCATAGTATTGGGAACATACTCTCTACGGGATAATGAGCTCTTGCCTGATTTGTCTCAGAAAGAACTCATTCGTAGAGAGGACAACGATGATATAACAGTAATAGCTTCAGGAATTAGTCGCCGACGTGTGCATACCCATCCTCATGTGGGTCGAATCACAGCAGTTAATAGTGATATATTCAACAATTCAAATATAGATGAACTAGACATCCTGAATAATCAAACCAATGATAAAGATCTAAAGTTGATCATTAGAGGTTTTCAGAACCAAGATGTTATGCAGGGATGTTGGCTTAGGGTACATAAGATGTACAAACAATACAGATCTCAGTTAGTATTTGAAAATGGAATCCTATTTCATAAGCTGGATTCAGGCGAATTGCTTTATGTTATTTCTCTTGATTTTCTGGTTCATATAGTTTTAGGTCTTCATTTTTCTTGTGCTCATATCGGACGCAATAAACTTCTTCAGCTTATCTACAAGCATTTTTGGCACCCGCGAGTCAACCGGGTGGTCTCAGACATTGTAAGATGTTGTCCGATATGTCAACGACAGAAAACATTCTCTTCTGTCATGACACCTCCGATGCTAAAGATTTTAGCCGAGTATCCATTTGACTTGTGTGCAATGGACTTGCTCCAGTTTCCTCAAACAGGTTCAGGTCACAAGTACTGTATGGTACTCATTGACCACTTTTCCAAGTGGGTTTCAGTGGTTCCTTTATCGAACAAAACCAGTCTTTCTGTTTCTAACAAATTCAAACATCAAATTCTTCCATTTCTTCCAAAAGTTCCAAACCGAATCCTCACCGACAACGGTGCTGAGTTCACTTCTCAGACTTTCCAAAATGTTCTTCAAGAACACAATATCAAGCATATAAGAACTTCTCCGCTTCACCCTGCTAGCAATGGGGTTTGTGAGCGCTTCAACAGAAGTTTAATTCAGATCATTAAATGCTTGGTGCTTGAAAATCCCAGTGGTTGGGATGAGGAACTTTCTTCTTCTGTTCTCATTTACAACAACACAGCACATAGTGCTCTCGGTATTTCACCTTCCGACTTTCTTCAGCAGAAGGCTCATTCTCCGACACACAGTTTTCCACAATATTGGAAAGAAGGTAGTGCGAACTTCCGACCATTTCGCGTCGGACAGAAAGTTGCGAAAAAAGTAATTCGCACTGGTCATAGCACTATTCAGAAGTTCAAGAGCCGATGGGAAGGCCCCTATATCATCACTGCAGTTAATGATAACCGGGTCACCTACCTTATTAGACGTGCTAGTGACCAACAAAATAGATTACAGAAAGTCCATTTCTCTCATCTACGAGGATGGATAGATATTCCCACATACCTTCGCAGATATTTAGCTCGCAACCCTGAGGTGCGCGAGAAATTCTTTACCGACGAGGATGAAGAAGACGAAGAAGAGGATGAAAATGCAGAAGACTCTGATGTTAACTCAGTAGCTAACAGTTCTTCAATATCCGACAATGATGTTGAAAAAGATCCATTTCAACCCATCGACGACGATGATGAAAATGACTTTGAGGGATTTCTTCCAACAAATCCCATCCCAATGGATCTATTCACGAGGTTGCCTAACTTATGGGACCAAATAGAACAACTGAACGTTGATACTGCCGAATTAACAATGTCTCCTGTAAGAACTCCAGTCCTTTCACCTATAGTAGTTCAGCCTACTCGTTCTCCGCCCAAGGTTACTTTCGTGCTTCCTCCAAGTGATATAACAGAATCTTCACGAACCATTCCGGTTCTACCTTTATCGTTACAGCCGAATCTATCTGCTGTTTCCCCAATTCAGGTACACAGTCCTAGTTTGGATTACCATGACTTCTATACTCATGTATATCCTTCTCCTTCACAACTTCAAGTATCTTCGGCTTTTACACCGCCTATCAGTCACACTATTGTGTCATCAGTTTCTACTTCCCAATCTCCGGCTATAACAAATCCAAATACAGTTGTTTTTCACTCAGTTAGTGAACTAGAGGGAGCATCTTTCTTGAGTTCTTTCTTCAAGGATAGACCAAGTTCCAATCTCCTTGGTCCTTCAACAGTTCTTAGTTCTTCTCGAACTCAACAAGATTCGCCTCCACCTTTTTCGCCTTTCAATTTCAGTACGTCTTCTCAACATTCCGATTTCTCGGGTTTCCATTCTAGCTCTCCGTCTTCTCCTCATTCAGAATATTATCAGTTACCATCACTTTCTCAACTTTCTCAAACACCACCAGCTCCATATTATGTAGTTGGTGAAGTTCTCGGTGATCCTGCTCATCTCCAACTGGATGACAGTGATCTCGAGTTAGTTCACATCAGAGAAGAAGACTTAACCAGGTTCAATTTTCCACCTCGCCCATTTACTCGACGTATGGGACAGGTACCTGATCTTCCGAATGTTATGGAAACTCCTTTAGAATACGTGCTCAATAGAAGAAGGAGTAGTTTGTTATAGACCGGTTAGTAGTTAATAGTTTCTAAAAACGGTTATCAGAATTCTCAACAATTCATTTTCTTTCTCAATGGGATCTGCCGTTGTTCGTTGAACTGAACGCTTGCTCGCTCCTGTGGTATTTCGCTCTCTTCCTCATCAATTTTCCCATTTTCCTTCGTTCTTCCTGGGTTCTGTGAGTTCTGGGAGGGAATGATCATGGGGTGGTACAGGGTGGAATTTGCAGGATGGCATGCGGTTAATGCAGAAACATGCGGATGTTTTGAGGATGATTTTCTAATGCGGATGCGAATTACATGCACTCATTTCATCTCTCTTTCATTACATTAGATTCAGACAAATTCAGTGACACTGTAGTTTACATTCATCTCAGCCTCACTGAATACTTGCCTATAATTCTATCAGAACGTTGTTGTTGGTTGTAGTAATTTATTATTATTATTATTTTTATATTTAATATTTTTAATATTTAATAAAACTGAAATAAAATGTAAAAATGAAAATTTTCCCCTTTAGGCTAATTTTAAGGACATATTTGCATAAAACACAGTTCACAGAGTTGAAGATTGCCCTCGTGGTATTCAACGACAATTATGATAAGCCAACAACTGTTATGTTCTTTTGTCACTTTTTTCTATTTGATATTTTTCTATTTGATACACCGACACTTATTATGTGCATATTAATTTTAATTAATTTTAAAATTTGTAAAAATGATTTAAAAATCAGACTTTGTAAATTCAATATTTCAGCATTTAAAATATGATTTATATTTCATGAAAAGTAATTAAATTATTGTAAAAAGAATGTATTATAAACATTTTGTAAATATTATCTTATAATTGCAAAGCAAAGTTATTAACTTAGAAATCAGATTTAAATAAATTAAAGCCGACTTGTTAAATAATAAAATTTTAATTTTAGAAGGAACAAGATTATACTTTATTATTATGTATCACTTACACGGATGCAAATAATAAAGCCCCTGTAATTCTCTTTACAGTATGAAGACTCTCTTAGCAGTTGGAGCTAGCGAATTGGAGTTGCTCCGCCGAGAGAAGAAACTGCTCAGAGATCAATTTAACCTTCATGTAAGGGTGGATTATGGTTCGGGTCGGACTATCCACGACTGTCCTTCCTATATCAACACCCTCATGAAACCCGATGTTGACTTCATCCTTATATGGGCACTTACACCCTTGGCTTGGCAAAAGAAATCCATTTCTAATGGAGACAAAGCAGTAACCGTCTTTGAGCCAGTGGTCAACTTTACAGTCGAGGGTGTACCCACCATCATGGATCAGATTACGAAATGTGCCAAAAAGAAAAATCCGAGGGTCAAAGTTTACCTCATGATTCCACCAGTTAAAGACATGTACGTCTTTAACCAAAAGCGGATCACCAAAGCATGGGGTCCAGCTTTTGCCGATCACCTCAAAGATGATGACTCCATGTCCCCTCGGTCAATGAGAGAACACTCTATCAGATCCTTCGTCCTGTTTGAAGATTTGGCATATTTTCGATATAAGTGGACTGATAAGACCACTCTACGCGGTAGTGAGGTTTTTAATTACTATTATGGAACCAAACGAGGCACGCCGGAGTATAAAAACACCCCACATCTCCGATACATTAAGAAAAAACAGATGTTTCTTCAATCTCCGATGCTATATGATGGGTTACATGCCAATCGTTTGTTCCTGGAACAATTCATGCGAAAGTATAGGAGTTTCTTCACTTCCCACGCTCTTTCCCGTCCTTCCCGTCCACGGCCTTCTGATAGCCGTCGTGATGTACACTCACGAACCAGCCGTCGACCACCTATTTCAACATCAACTAGAAGCGAGGAAAGGAGACAACCAATCCAATCAGTAAACGACTCACCTCGACCGTCTACTTCTCGAACTTTAAACATCGAGAGGCGGTTGGGTGCGGCTCCTTTCACTGGATTGCCTCCATCAGCTTTTATACCTCAGTGGCCTCACTCCGTTTCAGCCTACACGACTCCACAGTCGGAGTACCCATCAACCCTGAGTCATCTGTGCCGACCACCCGTCTGTTTCTTCGTCTACACCATTATCATACCGTTCTCAGCTGGGTGGTTCCGACCAGCAACAACATGACCAAATCCGGTTGGAAATGCGGATGATGTTGGAGAGGTATGATTATGGTTCCCTATCAGATCATAGACGTTCCCTAATTTTAAACTCGATAAAAAAATTTATCGAAGAAGAGGAACTCGTGCTTCAATCCCGTCGGGCACGTTTTCTTCCTTCTCTTCAATAAACAGACAACAGTTTTCAGTTGTACATATTTTGTAAATATATATATTGCTTTGTCAATATTTCGGTTTCGGTTTTCACAATTTTGGTTTTCTGGTTGTGTGTGGATAAGGATGTAATCAGTTCTTTCGGTTTCCATCATTTTTCGGTTTAATCCCATCTCTTCGCCGCCTACCACTCATTAACAGATCATCGGCTTCAAATAATTTATGATTATAAGAAATTTGAGTGGGGGCTTTTTCGCGCTGTAGGGGTTGCTGCAGTAGCTCCTACTTCTACCCCGGTTATGCTCTGAAATGTGCATCACTAATATTTATAGTGTATTTCCATTTATGTATTTATTATTATTTATAATCATAAATTTCTTCCAATTCTGCTAACTATGTCTTTTTTTTAGGAGATTATAAGTAAAGTAGGCATTTTCAGACACTTATATTATTTTTGTGAAGTGGACCACTTTTATTTTGTCCCTTCACCACATCTCCGTCAATCTCTCTGGATTCCTTGTGGACAAGGAATTTACACCTCAGTAAAAGTAAGATATTACTTTTACTATGTTCATACACTTAATGTCTTTATATTTTAGAGGTGTGTGTGCTCCATTTGAGATTTCTGTATGGTTTGGCTTATGGCTTCTCTATTTTCACAGTTCATCAGCAGTTCTCCGGTCTTCCTCAAGACTCTCAAACAACCCTTGTGGAAAGGTATCTACAATCCCCAAGGGTGAGTTGAAGCCATGCTTTATATCCTTTTTTTATGTTTTCTGTCATGGAGCACAATTTTTTACATTATGCCTATTTTATTTTACCAGGTTCTAGTGCAGGGGCATATTGCTTATGTTCTAGTGCAGGGGCACATTGTCCATTTTCAGTCCTGGTACATATTGTCCAATTATCCAATTTTGGTGCTGCATTTACTGCTCGTTTTCCAGCTGGGCGTTTAATTACGTCTCCATCACAACTTGGTTCTCATACAACCTCCAACAGACTTTTCAATTCAGCACTGGGAGTGCTGTTTCATCAGACCACAGAAGTTAAGTGATCTTTAATATTTGCATCCTTTACTACACACACACATATCAGTTCTTGTTCCTTGTTGTAAATATATCTCTCTTGAACTTGAATTGAATGGAATTTAACTGAACTGACCTTACGACTTCAACTTACGATCTTAGGTTTGGGTCTAGACCAAACCGATGGATAACAGATACTCAGAAATAGAAATCGACATTTAGATTATCCTCCCCTTAATTTATAATAAACGTTGTTTTAAACGTTTTGTTTTATTTCCCCGGATTCATCAAACCTGACCTTGTTCATTCAAGGAGGAATCGTCAGCATCGCTTGTTGAAAAAGGTTCATTTTTGCGGAAGGCCCAAATTGAGTGTTCAGGTAATAATAAGTAGTACCGTTAGGAGATACACTAATTCTACCATTAACAGCGGTGTAGGTAGATAAATATTAACTTTAGTTAGTATTTCTTTCAGACTAACCTCTTAACACCTTTATGCGCCACAGTAGCATACTAACTAACTAATTTTCTCTCTGTCTCTGTTTCTCTTATAGAATTAATCCATTAATCATTTACTGACAGTTCCTTTTAGTCTCTGATCTTCGACGCTGTCTTAGTTTCTGATCTCACTTTCTAAATTTATTGGGTGGTTTGGGGACCTCTGTTAACAGTTAATATCCGGGTCTTCTTTCCATTAACTCTCCCTAACAACGTGACCAAAAATTTTCGAGTCAAAATTCGATAAATGAAAATCGCTGAATGTTAATATCATTGTAGCCATTACAGTAGTTACTATATAGTAGTTAGTATTCCCTGGTGGTAGAGCAAGTAGTAGTATAACCCACAAACAGAGGTCACTGCTGTTTGGTATTATTTAAATAGTCTTCCCTATGTACAAACTTGCTTCTCAAGTTTCTATTGTGTTCCTTGCTTTCAATCATTGAAGCAAGTTACAATAGAAAACGAGAATAAAGTATTTTACATTGGAAATTGTCTTTCTCTTGAAATACTTCGTATTCTCAGAGACTGACTATTCCTACAAATAATAATTATTATTGGTAATTATTATTATTAATTATTATTATTATTATTATTATTTTATTGTAGTTAGTATACTGCTTTCTTTATTATTATTACTATTAGTATTATTTTAGTTTTTTATGCTTTATTGTTATCGTTATTGTTATTATGAAAATATTGTTATTATTATTGTCATAATACTTCCAAGACTTGACGAGTTTTTTTCATCTTAGTCAACTCTTGAAAGTATATATATTTAACAACTTCGAAAAATTTACTACACTTGTTCAGCAACGTTGTTACACATGTTCGTTAACGCAGCGATAATTTCATAATAAAAAATTTATATTTCAACAACCGAAGCGACTTACGTATAAAAACAAACAGAAAATTTCCAATAAAAATATACTGAAATTAAATTTCGATTTAAATTTAAGAAACACCATAACTTTTCATTCCCAAAATTTTTGTCAACAAAAATCCGTTCTTCTTATGGCCATTTGTTCTTGCATAGCAGTAGATTACAAGAGTCAAATAATTATTCTTCATTCCCTTGTATATATATATTTATAATTACCCTGGTCCACACGAGGTCCACTGGGTATATATATATATATATATATATATATATATATATATATATATATATATATATATATTATATATATATATATATATATATATATATATATATATATATATATATATATATATATATATATATATATATATATATATATATATATATATATATATATATACAAGTTTATATTTCCACTATTCATTGGCTAACTTCAGACTGGTCGAGCGAAAGTGGTACCGCGTCTGAGATTTGTCTGAAGTTAGGAAAGTGTTGGTTTGTGATTGGTTCCTTCATTAGCCCAGCTATCTGGGACCGGGTCACAAATCCCAACATTATATATTACATATATATCTATATTATATACATATATATATATATATATATATATATATATATATATATATATATATATATATAGTAATATTTAGCTTAAGACGCTAGAAGGAATTATATGTAATGGAGCCTTAGGTATAAATTCTTGAGGATTACAACAAATAAATAGGAGATAAAATCAAAATATTAAATTCATAAGTAAATCCTTTTAACTATAAATTAAAGGCATGAGCTTTCTGTCTAATCGACCCTCTTTCAGAAGCAGTTCTTTTTATACCAAAATAAATAAATAAAATTAAAAAATAAAAATTAACAAAATATAAATATCAATAAAGTTTTTGGACAAGATTTTTGAAAAAAGGTGAGGAGTGTAGAATGTTGTTCATGATGGGATCTATTTGAAAGTCATTTTTTTGTATATTGAAATTATTAGAATTATTTATGCAAAAAGATAAATAACTCTAATAATGTGTGCGTTGATGCCAATGATGGGTGTCATGTGATTGGTATTGATGTTGTGATTGTGGGAAGTTCTGTGTAGAGTAAGGGCAGAGTTGGGGTTATCCATTTGGAGATCGTATTTATGCTGGTAATTACGGCGAGAAAAATCATGAGTTTCTCCAATGTATAGTTTGTTGCAATCAGCGCATGGGATTTTATAAACACATTGAGAAGTGTTAGTGTTTTTGTTAAGATGAGGTTTAAATAATCTTTTAAAGGAAAGAGTATTAGAAGATGAAAAGTGTATAGATTTGGGGAAGAATTTATGAGTAAGGGAATCGACAGAAGTGGGTAAAGGAAGGTAGGAAGTATTAGGTTTAATAGGATTGGTGTAGAAAGTGTTTTTAGCTTTACGAAGGGCAGAATTAATAATATAATGAGGGTAGGAAAGTTTAGTGAATGTTGAGGAAATCAAATTGATTTCAGATTGAAGGAAAGTAGGGAAACAGATTCTAAGGGCTCTAAGAAAGAGAGAGGAAAGTGTATCAATTTTAGTTTTGAGAGAGTGGGAAGAGAACCAATGAATGTAGTTGGGGTTAGCAGTAGGTTTCCTGTAAACAGAGAATTGTATGTTGTTGTTAGGAGACCAAGTCATCAAAGTGTCAAGGAAGGGAAGGGAGTTATTAGCTGAAAGTTCAAAGGTGAATTTTATGTTAGGATGTATGTTATTGATGAGATTAAGAATGTCAGTAGTGTTGGTATTGTGAGGGACGGCCGCAAAAACATCATCAACATATCTAAACCATTTGGTATTGGAGAGAAGGGGGTGGGGAAGAATGTAATAAAGTTCAATAAGTTCCATAAAGATATTAGCCAAGATGGGAGAGAGAGGAGAGCCCATACTTAGACCTTGGTTTTGTTTATAGAAAGTGTTGTTAAAATGAAAATAATTATGTTCCAGAGTAAGAAGGATAAGTTGTTTAATAAGGGGAAAGGAATAGACAAGAGGGATATTGTTTTCAGTGATGTAGCGTTCAAGAAGAGAGATGGTAAAAGGGACAGGAACAGAAGTGAAGAGGGAAACAACATCAAAGCTGAGGAGTTTATGGGTGTTGGGGTTGATGTTTTTTGTTTTTGAGATGAAGTCTTCAGTGTTTGTAACATGTGAGGTAGAGATATTGCCTAAGAGGGGTTTTAAGGAATTGGCAATCCATTTGGATAGCTTGTAAGTGATAGAATCAACATTGGAAATGATTGGTCTTAGAGGGGTGTTATGTTTATGTGTTTTAGGTATGTCATAGAACTGAGAAAGTTTAGGAAGAGTGGATTTTAGATTATGAAGAGTGGGAAGGTCTAAGAGAAGTTGTTTAAATTTGTTATTAAAAGTGATTTGTGAGTTCTTGAGAGGGTTTTTGTTAAGAAGAGAATAAGTGTTGTTGTCTGCTAAAAGTAGGTTACATTTGTTGATGTAATCATGTTTATTAAGTATAACAATGTTGTTACCTTTATCAGAACGGGTGATGATAATGTTGTTGTTGTTGAGAAGAGAAGAGAGTGCTGTGTAAAATTTTATGGGACATTTTCTGTGATGTAAAGAGTTAAGAATGTTTGAAGTTAAAAGACCTTTTAGAAAGTCAAAGTTGAAGGGTTCGTTTGAGCTGTTTAATTTCCATATGTCAAAGTCGGTAAAGAATCTTTTTAGTGGATCTGATTGTTGCATTGAGAACGATAATCCATAACCCAGAAGAATTTTTTCATCTTTTGATAAAATATGATCAGATTTATTAATGATTTGGTCGGGGGAAGAATTTGAGACCCATATGCTATTATAATAAAATTTGTTAAATTTTGAATCCAAATTCCTTTACTTTTGTGAAATGGTTACATCCTTTCTTTCATGTGCCAAATTTAAAAGATTGGTAAATTCTTCAAGAGAGTTTGGATATGTTATATACCAAAGATTTTGGAATTCCTTGAATTTTTTAAATTTTCTTTATCTTCCCACAATAGTTCTTTATTTACTCTCTCTCTCTCTCTCTCTCTCTCTCTCTCTCTCTCTCTCTATATATATATATATATATATATATATATATATATATATATATATATATATATATATATATATATATATATATATATATATATATAATTTTTAATTCAAACTTTAAAGAGCAAACATCCGCATCCGCATCCAGATCCGCATCCTCTTAAGATCCGCATACAGTCAAATTTTGACATCCAGTCCATCATATATATATATATATATATATATATATATATATATATATATATATATATATATATATATATATATATATATTTATATATATATATATATATATATTTATATATATATATATATATATATATATATATATATATATATATATATATATATATATATATATATATATATATATATGTATATATATATATTGGGCCAAAAATTTCACTTTTTTGAAAACAACAAAATCTGATATTTCTTATCTGAAATTGTAATTATTTTAACAATAAACTATATGCATATGGCTTTTATTTTAATTATGTTTTTATTTGTAGTTGTTTGAGGCATATTTAATAGAATTTATTAATAAAAATACAGTTTATACTATGAGCTAATGATTGGAATCTGATTTTCACAATTTTCGGGTCGGTATCCATAATAAAAGTAGTCACAGAAAAAAAACTAGAGCTGATTGGATAAAATTACTTACATTTTCGGATTCAGCGTGTTTGAGTTGCTAAGAATCAGTTAACAAAACCCAAACCGGCTAAAAAAAAGTTTTCAAACGCAGGCCAGTGTAATTGTTGAAGGGTACAAACCCCGGCACGGACTGAAGAAGAAGAATAATCATTGAAAAAAAAAGGGACGTTACCAAATAATGAAGTGGCATCAATACCAGAATTGACGGATAGGGAGGAGTGAGATGGATTATCATTTTTATTCATCTCCCTCCTACAGATAATTATTAAACAGGAGTAAAGAAAAGAATGTTTTTTTTTTTTTTAAAAAAAAAGAAGAAAGGATTGGTACCAGAAAATCCATCTCGAAAAATAAAGAAAAGAAGACGCCACGGCAAGAAACTGTACCCTAATCATAGGGTAATTGAAGTTTATTTTTTTTGTTCTTTGTTTAGGAGGATAGAGTCAGATCTAGAGAGCGATATTAACGTAAATTTTATGGGGAAGAGTCGATTGAGTAAAAACAGTTTAGATAAAATTTTTTAATAGATATAAGAAGTTGAATAAAGTTTAAGATAGATAAAAGACAAATAAGATTTAAGAAGTTTTAAATAAAATTAAAATCAAGTATAATGTAAATGTAATGAAGGTTGAGAGAAATATAGGTATAATTTTTGTTCTAAAGGAATAAACTGCATTAATTCATGTTAATAGTGCCGATTCTTTTTGCTGTCTGGTGATGAACATTTCATGATTAAAAATTTAGTAAAGTTTTGAAAGAGTAGGTGAATTTGAGACATGCTAATTCCGTTTCTCATTTAGGTTTTAACGTGTGGAGCCATTTGGTGAAACCAAGAGGACCAACTTTGATCGGCAAGGGTGATTCTTTCCACCGTGGAAATTAACATCAACTTTCACCAAACACCCACGAATTGTTTCGGCAATCTAACGTCCTGAATATGGCTACATATATATATATATATATATATATATATATATATATATATATATATATATATATATATATATATATATATATATATATATATATATATATATATATATATATATATAGTAATATTTATATATATAAAAATATATATAAATAAGAGCTGGGCGTTAAATAATGCGCCTTTGGCACAATTATCAATTCAGAGGCTTAAAGGCAACACCCTTTAAAAAGGCGGATCAGTTATAAGCGCACAGACAATTCTCCGCGCCATGAACAGGAACAAAAGCATTTTTTTACCCTTAAAGTTAGAACTTAGAAGCATGGATAACTTGTATCATTCTAAAAACCAGTATAACTTATATATATATATATATATATATATATATATATATATATATATATATATATATATATATATATATATATATAACTAGTTCAGTAGTTCTTAACTACAAATAAATTGGCAACTATGGCTCTGAAAATTTGCAACTTCTGCAGCGCATGTGCGGACCTCCTGGGGAAAACATGGACCACAAGGACATGGAGGAGGAAGAGGATGTGTAGATATTAGTTTACAGTATTTTAATTACAGAAAATTAATAAATGTGTTTTTCTTCATTATAAAAGCATGCTTTTATTTTTGCACTAAAGTTTACTTTGCAAATAAATTTAGCGAACAGGCACTGGTCGTGGCGAAAGTCATGAGGCCAAAGGCGCCTACCCGCATTGTGTGACAAAAATAGGTGCAAAGGCGCTAGGCGTAGCTAGGCGCACTCAAACACTATAGCGCCCACTTTCGATATTATATATATATATATATATATATATATATATATATATATATATATATATATATATATATATATATATATATATATATATATATATATATATATATATATATATATATATATATATATATATATATATATATATATATACTAAACCTAAAAAGAAATTAAAATTTTTATAACCGATTTTATATCACTATTAACTCTAAGTCAGCCTTAAGCAAATCAGCCTTATTTATTTTTTTCAAGTTTGCCAATACTTAGTGATTTTAAATATGTATTTATTTTACTGGTGAAGTACTTATGAAATAATATTCTGATTCTTGTTAAGATTATTTGATCGAATTTTTATTCTTATTCATTATATTATTTTTCATTAATTTATAAATATTATTTATATGATTTATTTTATCTTTTTCATTCAATATATATATATATATATATATATATATATATATATATATATATATATATATATATATATATATATATATATATATATATATATATATATATATATATATATATATATATATATATACATACAAAGGTGGGCACCGTTAATGAGAAAGTTAACGCCGTTAATCCTTAATCGTTAAAAAAAAAATTAACGACGTTAATCATTAAAGCGTTTATCAGTAAAGAATGTAACGGAAGTTAACGTTAACCATCTTCAAAATATGTAGGAATACGGTAGTAATAATAATTGTTAATTTTCTTTTATTTTTCACAAATATTCATAAAGATTGCAAGAAATAATAATAATAATAATAATAATAATAATAATAATAATAATAATAATAATAAATGATCATAGTAATAATAATAATAATATCCCTAACAATATTAATAATGATAATAAGCCTATCAGACTTAAATAATTTAGGTTTTGACCTAGCAGATACTTTTGCCGCTTGCCAAAGAATACTTCCAAAGCGTAAATACCTTAATTAATACTTAATAGTATATTACTGTAAAAATAATAGGAAATACCAACTTACAGTTTTAATACAAATATGTATATTTTTTATAAATTGCAACGCTTATTAGGCCTACTTGTTATATTTTTCACTAGTCACAAAAGAAGCAAGTTCAAGTAACGACCGAAAGAAGTTAATGACTTATTGAACGGGTAACAGTCAATATCTTTTTTTTCTTCAGCTAACCAATAAGAAATGAGAATATAGCATAAGAAAAACATGTAAAACATTACTAAACAGGATAACAACCGTGTAAGAATAAACACATTTTGAGCTATTGAGAGGAGAGTTTAGGAAATTTTGGAAAAAAAAAGTTTATCTGTTATCGAAATCGAATCTAATACAATTTAAAATCTGATAAGAAAATATTTTATAAACTGGTAAATTAAGGTAACGGTTAACGGATGTAGGGGAAAATTTTAACTCGTTAACGTTAATTCAAATAACTCGTTAATAGTCCGTTACTCTTTCTCGAAATTAACGAAAGCGTAGTTAACGAAAAATTAACGAAGTTAATTAACGGATTAACGCTTTAACGCGTTAATGCCCACCTTTGTATTTATATATATATATATATATATATATATATATATATATATATATATATATATATATATATATATATATTTAGTTATATATACAGATATATATATATATATATATATATATATATATATATATATATATATATATATATATATATATATATATAAATAATACAAAACATACTTTTCTAAAAATATATATTTTTGTAAATATGCAAATATCTTTAATAAAACGAAAACTTTAAAATTTTTAATAGTCTGACTATCAAGTTTTTTATAAATGAGGTTAACTTGTAAATGAGGAGTGGAAGCTCAAAAGAGGTCTGGATCGGTGAGTATTGCTGGTGGTCACCGTGTCGCATAATTGATCATTAATTTTTCCATGGTGGTTTCATTGTAAATTCAATATAGGTTATTTCCAACAGGTGGTTGGAGTTCCATTATAAAGAGGTTGAGGCTGATAAAATATTGAGGTTTCCATGAGGCCACTAAATTAATTTTTGTGAGAGAAGAGACTGCTCAATCCGTTAAATTGCAGTTTAACATGTAGAGAGAGCGTAAGTCTGGTTTTGAGAAGAAGAGAGTGTCCCTGGTTAACAAGGTGGGGCTCCTTTGCTCTCTTTGTTAAAAACTTATAACAAATATAAGGTATATATACTCGTTATATTATTAATATATTTATATGGATAAATAGTAGACACTGCAATGAGGTAAGTTAAAGTTTGAAACAAGGTAATAAGTAATAAGAAATATCATATAAAAATTATATATATGATTATTAAATTACTATTATATTAATAATATATTATAATAATTTTATATATATAGATATAATATATATGTATTATTAATGCAATGGATCGCTAGAGTAAATTTTATATAAATAATAATTGTTTTTGATAAAAGATTGAGAAATGTAATCAGTTATAGAAATAAATTTCATTTACAGTAAATAAAGTATATATTTCTTGAGCTCGTTCCTAAGGTCTGGAACTCCTTCAGAAGAGTAATTAATAAACTACAACATGAAAAAGTAAGAAATTATTTAGTGTTATTAATACTTTTACAGATTGGGATAATTTAATTTTTTTTAAAATTGTGTGGTGTAGCCTCAGAATATTATTTTGTATTGTGTCTATGTTATATGGTTATCTCTACAACTAAAACCTTTAATTTGAATTGAGCATGCGCAAGAAGATCATAATTTTACGTTTTTAAGATTTGTACATGGTATAAAATATTTTGTTGCCTTTTAATGTTAATGGACATATGATTATGGCTAGATGCTATGGAGCGTGTCAGGGAAGAATTTTGATTGTCGTGTAGAAGGTCATGTTTGTGTTGATAAAGGCGGCGTGTAAGATCATGGGTTACAATGTAAAGGGAGGTACAATCCTTGCAGGGAATTTTGTAACACATTGGGAGAGTTCCGCTTGAGGGGACAGGTTGATGAATGTGTGGTTAAGGGTTTTTTTAAGAGGAAGAATATCAGAGGAAGTGAATCGTAAAGTTTTTGGAAAATATTTTTAAAATGTGGTTAAGAGGAAATTGAGGTAGAGAAGGAAAGAGTTAGAATTAACAGGGTGGTTAATGGGAGGATTGTAGTATGTGTTCTTTGCTCTGTTAAGGCCTTAATGGATGATGTGTAGCATTTTTTGACTTTTCATTTGAAATGGAGGTTAAAAAAGTTGAGTTCAGGTTTGAAGGTTAGAGGGAGAGCATAATGCGGCAAAGCGACGTCAGAAAAGGAAGAAAGAGTGCCAATGTTTAATGTTTAGATTCATGTGAGAGAACAGTTTCTGCAAAAGGTTGGATGTAAAGGGTTTCTGAGTAAAGTAGTGAATGATGATATAGAGGGGACCAAGTCATGGAGAGTATCTAGAAACGTAAGGTGTTGTTTTGAGAGTGTTCAAGTAGATGGAATTTTAATGTTAGGGGATATGTGTTTATGAGTTAAGCAAAAGTTGAGGTATAATATGGAGGGAACCGGCTGCAAAGATATTCATCTACATAAGATTACCAATTTAGTACCGAAAAGAAAGGGTGAGGGAGGATGTGTAGTCGATGTCAATACGAGTTCCGATGAAAAGATGCTAACGGTAAGGAGAGAGAGGGAGCCCATGCTAAGACCGCAGTTTTGTTTAAAGAAAGTAGTTCATGGGAAGAAATTAATGGTTCAAGGGTGAGGTTGATAAGTTGTTTTAAGGGAGGGAAAGGGAAGGATAAGTTGAAATTAGTTTCATTACTGAAGCGTTCAAGGAGAGAGAGGTAAGAAACAGGGACAGGAAGTGACAGGAAAATAACAACATCAAAACTGAAGGAGATTGGTGAGTAAGAGGGTTGATATGTTTGGTTTTATTATGAAATCTTCAGTGTTAGAATAATGTGAAGTAGAATGTGTTGATTAGGGGTTTTTAGTGTAGAGATAAAACCATTTGGAGAGGTTTGTTAAGTGATGGAGTCAATGTGAGATAATGGGTCTAGAGAGGAAAGAATTAGGTTTGTGTGTTTTGGGAAGACCATAAAATTTGAAATCCTAGGAAGTGTGTTGGATTTAAGATTATTGTGGAGTGTGGGAAAATCTGAAAGGAGAATTTTAGGTGCGGTTAAATGAAATTTGGCGAGTTTTTTAAGGGGATGTTCTAGTGAGAGGGGAGTAGGTATTGATATAAGAGAGGGTTGTTGCATTTTGTGATATAGTCAGTAGTGTTAAGAATGACAATGTGGTTGCCTTTATCTGAACGTGTCACAATGATGTCTCTGTTACTAGTAAGTGATTTTAGAGCGAGGTGGAATTTGAGAGGTGATTTTTTGATTTTGTTTGAAATGAGAATGTTATTTACTAATAAACCCTTTAAAAAATCGTGATTAATCATTTGGTTAGTATCCTTAGATTTCCAGTATTCATAATCTATAAAAAATTTAGTAAGAGGATCTTCATTCTGCAGTGAAAAAGATAGACCATAGCCAAGGAGAATTTTCTGGTCTCTATTAATTATATAGTTAGACTTATTTATGATTTTATCTGGATTCGAAAATTTTACCCAATCACTATTGTAAAATATTTTTTCAAATTTTTTATTTAAATTTCTTCGTTTAATATTAACCTTAAAATCCTTCTTGTTATGTGCATGGTCCAGTAGCCTAGAGAAATGATCTAAAGAATCGGGAAATTCAAGGTACCAAAGCCGTTGGAAGTTCTTAAAGTCTGTGAAACAAGTCCGGAAGGCTTTCTTAATTTCTTGTTTAATATCGTTAATCTTATTGATTAGGATCTGCCTGTATATTTCAGGGAAAGGTTCAAAATTGAAGAAATAGTATTGAGGGAAAAGGTTTTGGTATGACTAAAATTTTGTAGGCAAGTTTTTACAAATCTCAATTGTTCCTTCTTGATATGTGCAAAAGCCATGTGGTCACAGTATTTGAGAAATTTTTTCCTAAAATCACTTACTAGTAACAGAGACATCATTGTGACACGTTCAGATAAAGGCAACAACATTGTCATTCTTAACATACTGACTATATCACAAATGCAAAAGCCTTCTCTCTGATATAATTACCCTTACTCCCTCTCACTAAAGAAATCATCCCTTAAAAACTCGCAAAGTTTCATTTTAACCGTCAACTAAAAGTCTATCTTTCAGATTTTGCCCCAC
Organism: Trachelipus rathkii; assembly: GCA_015478945.1. Taxonomy (NCBI): domain Eukaryota; kingdom Metazoa; phylum Arthropoda; class Malacostraca; order Isopoda; family Trachelipodidae; genus Trachelipus; species Trachelipus rathkii. The sequence goes on from JABUQX010136627.1 coordinate 26,652, forward strand.
ACTGCCACAGTACTCTTAAATCAAAACTGTCTCTAGGATTTCAAAAATTTATGGTCTTCCATAGAACACAAACCTAATCTTCCCTTGACGACCCATTATCCTCCAACATTGACTCCATGCACTTACACCTCTCCAAATGGTTATCCTATCAACTAAAACCCTAATCATCACATTTACTAAATTCACATTTATAACACTGAAGATTTCATTAATAAAACCAAACATATCAAACCTCTTACTCACATCGTCCTTAGATTTTGAATGTTGTTTCCCTCTGGTCACCATCTGTCCCTGTCCTACCCTCTCTCTCGCTTGAAGCTTTCAGTAATGAGAACTAATTTCACCTATGCCTACCTCTTTCCTTCTCTTCAAAACAACTTATACGCTCGACCCTTGAATCATAATTTCTCTTGCGAATTTAATAAGTTTTTTCTTCAAACAACTCCGGTCCTTAGCATGGGCTCTCCCTCTCTCTCTGACTCTTAGCAATCTTTTCATGGAACTTAGTGAATACTAACAATCCTCCTCACCCACCGTATTCTTTTGGGGTACTAATGGTACGTATGTAAATGATATCTTGCCGATGGCCGTTCCCCATCCGATATTAACCCTATGCAACCTTATTCTTAACTTCATAAGACACTATCACCCTAACCATTAAATTTTCACTATTGAACACTACTCAAAACACACCTTTACCGGTTGTCTACGATACTCTCAGCCTTGGTTCCACCTCACTATCATCCAATTCACTAATTTACAGAAAACCTACATCCAACCCTTCTTGCATACACTGGTTCTCCTCACAAAATCTAAACACTAAATGCCCTCTTTCTTCCCTTTTCTTACGTGCTTCCGCATATGCTCTCCCTCCTACCTTCAACCTGAACTAAATTCTTAACCTCCACTTTCAAAAATCTATTCTTATCCTTCTCCAATCAAATCATCCATAAGCCTAAACAGAGCAAGAAAACATACTAATAGGTAGCCTCCCCATTAACTATCACCTCCGTTAAATGTCTAACTCTTCCTTCCTCTACCCTCAATTTCCTCTTAACCACATTAAAAATAATTTTCCAAAAACTTTACATTTAACTTCCCTGATATCCTCCTCTCTTAAAAAACGACCCAAACCACACATTTATCAACCCATCCCTCAAGGGGAACCCTCCCAGTGTGTTTACAAAATTCCCTGCAAGGACTGTAACTCCCTTTACATTGCTGAAACCCATGATCTTACACGCCGCCTATCAACACAGAACATACCTTCTATCACGACAATCAAAATTCTTCCCTGACTCTCCATCGCTCTACTATAATCATTTCATTAACATTAACCAAATGACACCTATTTTTACATGTACAAAAATCTAAATAAACGAAAATTCATTGAATCCTTCTGCACATCAAATATCAATAATGTCATATAAACAAAAAGGTGATTATAACTGACACAATACAAATTAATATTCTGAGCACCAACCAATTTTTAAAAAATTAAATTCAGTCTGAAACTTTAAAATATAACATAACTATAAATAATTTTTTACTTTTTTCATGTTTAGTTTATAATAAACTTCTTCTGAAGGAGGTTCCAGCTTGGGAACGAAAGCTTCATTGAAACATATTTTTTACTTGTAATGAAATAGTTTTCTTACTGATTCCTTCTAACTTTGTCAAGTAAGGGCCCTCCACTGATATAATATTATATATATATATATTATATATATATATATATATAATTATATATATATATAATATAGATATAAATTATATATATATATAGTGTATAATCAAAGCTATAAGTTTGCTGAGGTTGGTAACGTATTATTATAATGAGACTTAGTTAATATTTATTAAAAGAAGTATTCTGACAAAGCAGTCTTCATAAGAATGTTAACTTCGTAGCTTTCGGTCCTTAATTTTCTGAACCCTCCATCATTAGTTCACCTATGTAATGTGAGGGGCATTGATGGCAGGGGGATTTTGTATATGCATTGGGAGATGTTTTGTAAGTGAGTTTGAGGTTTGAAGATTCTTTTGAGAGAAGAGGTGTCAGAGAAGTTGTCTTAATGATGAGAACCGTTAGTTTGAAGGATTTTGTTTATGGTATGTGAGGAATGGGTAGATAGGTGAGTGGAGTGCGTGTTGTCACTGGTGTTGGGGTTGGTAGAATTTATTTTTGCTGTCCAAACACTAAAACCATGTACTTGGACATATTTCACCCCCACCTAAAAAACTCTGAGACTTTATTCAAAAAACCACACATATTACATTTTGCCTCATAAAATCACTTTCTCAGCTTGACGTTACTCTTTTTCACTGTCATTCCCGTTCCTTTACCATCTCTCTTATTAGAAAAGTTCTTTAACGAAAACAACTACAACCTAGATAACCCTTCCTCTCCTCAAGCAACTAATTTTACTCACCCTTGAACAACATTTCTTCATTTAAAAACACTACTACCAAACAAAATTCTAAAAAAGCATGGGATCTCCCTCTCCCAATTCTTTAGTAACATATTATTGGGAACTATTAGAACAACTTTTTCATAACTTAAACTTTCCTTACAACACTATCACAAACAAAATTCTGGTCTAAGCAGGATCTTCCCTCTCCCCAATTCTTAGTAACATGATTATGGGAGCTATAGACACTTTTTCGATACTTAGACCACCTCTCTGTCCCAACCACCACATGCTTCACTATGTGGTGATATTTTATCTCCACCTCCCTTAACCACGAAACCCAACCTCATTTCTTTGACTACATTAACTCATTCACCCTAATATAAAATTTACATTGGAACTCTCTAACAATCACACCCTATCTTTCCTTGATACCCTCCTCTCTTGGAACAACAGCCATAACCTACTCTTTAGCGTTTATCGTAAACCTACTTCCTACCTTCTTACATCCATGGTACTGTCCCACACATTCTCACATATAATACTGGAGGCAAACGCTTTTGCATTTCTTATATATCATAAATGAAGATTAAAATACATTTTCAGTAACGTCAAAGAAACATCTTATCAACCTAATTATCAAGACGTTCACTTAAAAAATGCAAAAAAATAAATTTCTACAACCCAACCACCGTGACCAACACGCACTCCCTCACCACGATCTACACATTCTCACATACCACATAAACAAATCCTCAAAACTTTTACCTTCATCATTAAGACTAATTTCCTCTAACACCTCTTCTCTCAAAAGTATATCTTCAAACTCGAACTCACTTACAAAATAACATCTCACAATGCATATACAATCCCCTGCCATCAATGCCCTCACATTACATAGGTGAAACAATGAATTTTAACAGAAGACTCAATCAACCTAACCACGATCTTAAATAGCGACTCTCAAAATCTCTGCTCTCACTCCATAGATTAGCTCAATCACAACATTAACGAAAAGATACGTGCCTCAATATTAAAGTACTAGACCCACACCAGAACGTAAACTCGTAAGAATCACTCACATGCATACGAACCTTCTAATTTTAAACTTGCAAAAAGGAATATACGTTCATTCGCCACATTAACGAACACTCTACCATAAACTGCATTTTTCAAAAATACAAAATTAAAAAAAACTTAGTTTAAGCTCCTTATCAATATTTAACTGGTCCACATAATTTTTACAAAATTTTATAATTTTATTTAGTCTCAAATAAACGCTGAGGAGGGTCAGAAAATTAAGGACCGGAATAGTTACAACTCTAAGCGTCTAAAGAATAATGTTGGTCTGCAACTTCAATAAATATATAATAAGGCCTTCTATATATAATATCTATATATAATATATATATATAATATAATCGTAATAATATAGAAAGTTATAGTAGTATAGTATATATTATATACTATTTTATATAGTATATATAGTTCGCTCGATGTGTAGTGTCTTATGTATTTGCGTTAATTCTATAATAGAAGTACGGTATATCTATGTAAACTAAATTTTAGGATTCGGACTGGTTATAGTTATTTTAATTTACGTATGATAATATATATATTATATATATGTATATAATATGAATATTATATATTATATATATATATAGTTATCTATATTATATCATATAGTCAGTCGGGATATATAATATATATAAGTATATAGTAGTATAAGATATATAATATG
>JABUQX010136628.1:0-27500 GCA_015478945.1 Trachelipus rathkii
AATAGCAGCTATAATAATAATAATCAAATACAATACTATGAGATTATATATAATAATGAATTTAATAATAACATAATAATAACTAATAATAATATAATTATTAAAGTAACTAATGAGAGGAGGAGTAATAATAATAATCAATTATGATATAATAGATAAAATAATAATAACTAATCAATAATCGAACTAATAGTAATAATAGATGAATCACTATAACAGTAATAACTAATATAATAATAATAACAATAATAGATAGCATAATAATTAATATATAATAATATATAATAATAAATAATAATAATTAATAATAAATAATGAATAAAATAATGACATAGATAATAAATAATAGATAAGTAATAAGTAAACAATCAATGAATAATAAAAAATCAAATATATAAAGATAATTCTTCATAATAATAATTAAAATAATAATAATAATAATGTACTAATATAATAATGAATAATAAGCTCAACGTATAGTTGTCATACTCCCAATAACCATAACCTAATAATAATAATAATACTAATAAATTAATATAATAAAATAGATAAATAATAACATCAAGAGTATAACTAATAATCACAGTAATAAATAATGACAGAAGTTACATAAGTTACTCAAATCTATAAAATAATCAATAATAAATAATAATAATAATAATAATAATAATAATAATAATAATAATAATAATAATAATAATAAATAATATAATACACCCACATTCGATGAAGTAGAAAATCTTGCTAAAATATTATTGAAATTATGTGAAGCGCAAAATGCTAAAATAGGTTATTGCCACCACACCCCCTGTAAACACTTTTTTTCTTTTTTCTTTTTTTTTCAGTACTTAGGGGAATATATTATTATCACTTAAATTTTCCACGTGGGAAGGGGAAATTGCTCTCATTTCTTTGTGTAAAGTTCGAGACATGTTATTATCTTAGTTTTATTATGAGTAATATTGTCATAATATATAGCTACTTATTTTGTGAGGTGGCCGTTATTCACTTTCCTCTTTCTTTATTAGTTAGTAAATACTGATTTATTTTTCATTTAACTACAGTTGTTGGGCACGGGTGAGATGTATATAGTAACAGTATTGAGTATCTCTTATGGGGAGTCATATTAGGAAGTATATATTCGGAATGACTATACTACACGAGGACCGAGAGACATTGCGTGCCTTATTCCGTTGCCTGTTACACCGTAATACCTATGGAGCGTCATCCCCCTTCAACTCCCTTCCTACCATCACCTAACAGTACTATAGTTTTCTCTATTAATCTACACTATATTCTATTCCTTACCTATACTATCCCGACCCGCATATTCTTTATATCCATTTATGGTGAGGTTTTCCTACTCACCCGGGCTATTATCCCTCTCTGACCTCATACTACACCCTACCACATATACTACTCAACTTCAACCTTATATTTTACTCACTCATCCGATTTTCATTTGTATCTCATCACCTTTATCCCTTTATGGATTTACTTCTATATATAGTAGGTATTTAATAGGCCCGACTTAGGCTATCCGACCCTTAGCCTCCTTCCCCCCTTTTTCTGCCCCCCCCCCGTCCTACATCAGCCTATATCATTGGGTATCCTATACTAATCACCCGCTCATGCTTATCACATACTCAACACTACCTACCATACTATTCATAAGTTTTATCCACCTTCTTTTAGCTCGATATTTAGGACGGTACCCCTTTTGATGCTTATTATTACTACATATATTACAAGTGACTTTACCCTGATTTATTCACACTTAGAGTCTAATTCTTATTAATATATTACTCTAATATAATATTATATTATCACATATTATAGCTATAAATAAATATCTATATATCAGCCTCTCTATCAATAATCATATATATTCTATCTAATTCATATTACCTATAATTGTTTATTTGAAAAGTATATAACTTTCATATATTTTCTATTGAATGGTAACTTCTCTGACTATTGGATTAAATTACTCTTTCTTAGGAAAGCTTTCAAAAAAGTACATTATATAAATTTACAAGAATTAAATGATTTAATGCTCAACACTCCGACTATCTTCTTCACTCTGATTACAAACCGAATTTGACTATCTCAAATAATCTTTTAACGTCAAAGCGCTTAAAACCATTCTTTTATTCTATTACTATAATAATATACTCGATATATACTATATAGGGTAGTGACTCTATATGTTCAGCCACCACCGAGCCTCCGATATAACCGGTATTACGGCTACCAGCTCAACCTTACTCTCAATCTCTACCAATCCCCCACCCTCATCCAGCCCTACTAGCCTTTAGCATCCTCCATCATCACTACTATACTAGCATATGAGGCGCGCTCTAGTTCCCTTATCACCTATCCATATCTATCCCCTACCTATCATAAGAAATCAAAATTTAACCTTTTATAATCCTATACTAGCTTCTTATATATATTAAAATATGAACCACATTCTTCTACTTATCACCTACTATCAGCTTTCATCATAAGTACTTATCACTGATCAATACTTACTTCACACTCTACCTACTACAGCTTATCCCTATATGTATCACTATGCTTAATTACGTATATATACATCTCTAAGTATCCTCACGTATCAGATCATCACCCTCGACTATCTAATACTCTATTACTCACCTTACCTACCTATACCTCACCCTACTGTACACTACCTTTCACCTATTATCATGTATCTCACTATACTACCTATTTATGCTCACTACCTCACCCTTCCTTTACGGCCTATGCACTACACGATCCCACACCTTTATAATACTATCAATATACAGTGCTCCCTAATAGCTAATCATCTCTAATATATATATACTAATATAAATCTCATCTAAATTTACGTATACCCATCTTTCTTCCTTCTATAAATCATCTACTCGCTTCGTATATAAACACCCCTTCACCCTCTCCCCCTTCGTACTCCCACTATACTTACTACCCTCAATATAACATCACTACTCCTCACCCCTTACTAACTTTTTTACACTATCACTACATTCCGACTTAACTAAATTTATATAACTTACCTATCTTATATCATACACCTATAATATTCCAACATAACTCTACATCTAACTTATACTTAAATAGCCTCCTACCCTTTATTTATGATATAACCTCCTAGCTACCCCCAGCCTCCAACTACTCACCCACTACCTCTACCACCGATATATATAGCGTCATTTTCACCCGCCCTACCACCTATATAAGACCTCCTTTCCTGATGACTCATTCACTGGTCTGACCTATGACTCATACCTACTATATAATATAGTAATATACCTATAATGTATATATATATATAGCTATTATACCACTTTACAATACGGTCACGCCTCAGCCTCACCTCACCTATTACTCTCCCTCTACCTCACTAGTCCCCTCCTATACCTCAGTCTCTCCACCCCCACCCTTCGCCGCGTCACTTAACCCGTACTAAGTATACTCACTACCTCACTTACTTTCTATATATACTATACGCGTACACCCTCACTCACTCTTCCACTATCCCTAACATAGCTTCACTGATACTTTATCCTATACCTCTCACTCCTCCTTATCTCACCGTCACGCCCCACACTATATTATCTCACTTACTCACTCTCTTATTCTAGCTCATCATTACTCCCCTCACTACCATACGGCTACCTACGATATTCACCTTATATTGCATCACCTATATCCTTAGACTCATTTCTATCCCACTCCCTAGACCCCTCCTCACACTCCATCGCATGTGCATACACACTATTAAAGCAACACAAGCAGCTAAAACAGGGCGGCTAACAACTTTAACCATACAACAACACACAAGAGTGTCAACGTTCCAATACAATCAGTCTTTCGTAACCTCACGATAATCCAATTTCAACTACAGGCACGGTAACATCGACACCAACCACATCTTAACCATTAATAGCCATTCAATACAATAATCAATAACAATTAATCATATTAATCCCATTACTCAACTAATCGATACATTAATAACTCACTTGAATAATATAAGTACCGTATAATCTACATTAATAATACCCATACATAAATCATTATTTAGCACACACTAGCCACATTAGATTACACCTCAAATCATATCATATTTAATCAACATCACTAATCCATATATATCACATCCCTCATTGTTATCAATAATAGAATACATCTACCACCTCATTCATCACACTCACACTCAAACTAATAACCACACTTTGTACGCTCTCTCGATATGTTGCACTCAACTCACACCACTCATCTGATTCTTGCTTAAGGTTCATGATAAGGTTCAACTCATAACAGAATTCGAGATCTACGTTCCCTTCCTGTCTGACCTCCTCCGAGTCGCTGCAGATAATCATTTACCACTACAGACACACACATGCACAAGACCTTATCGCAATCTGTGTCACGGCGATTACATCCATGTGTTGGGTGGTCGTGGCATGTTCGATATGTACGCCCCATCCCCTGATTCATTCGCACTCACCGGCTCCCTTCCCCATTGAGGTTAAGCTGCTCTTTTTGCTCTCAGGGTCTATACGAGACACATATTTTTTGAAACAACGGGGCAACATTTGTTTCTTACAAGAGTTCGCTTGTAACCTTATCCTTCTGACCACCAGCCCTATACAATCTGGTACACTCTCGCTCCTAGACGTTAAACACTATTGATATTTACATCGCTCATAATTTGATAAACATACTCAATACTTTCTTGAATTAGCGATCGTAACACATCTGTTAATTCTAACCCAATTTTTATCTATTTCTTGCGGTCTCTTCAATAGTATCATATCTCAGTGCTTTTATTCACATACCCAGCCTTTGTAAAAATTTGCGTGATAACGTTTTATTAAGATATTACAACACCTCCCGCATCAACTTAGCATACGGCTTGATTCATGATGACTACGTCTAGAAACTGTATGCTCATTAGGTCTTAGTCTTTCTCATCTTCTTGCTGCGGCAGTTAGGCAATCGCTACTCACGAGCACTTGGCACGACAGCAATCTCTCCTTAGCTCTACTTTGTCTACGCTTTATCTCATAGTTTAACTAAAATGATGTTATTACCACCTCTCTCTGATATCCTTCCACAACAGCTTGATGATTAGAGTAGTATTCATGTTTATTTCATTTCAAGCATTCGTGGTATCCTTTCATAGCACTTAAAGTCTTCTTGAGCACTTTACGTCTAAGAAATCTCTTGTTAGAATAATTACTGTTTTTAGCTGCGCTCTGATGATATGATTGACACAACGTTTAGGGATATTGTTTCCGCATTCTTGCATAGCAGTAATCAGTGATGCGTTTAGCATTCGCTTGACGAACTTATATGTGAGGCTGTCGACAACTCGCTACTAATCGTCACTTATACAAATAAGTTCCATACTTTTATGTCATCTCCTCTACTTGTTAAGGTTTTGCTAACCACTTCTCGCTCGAACTCGTCTAAGATCTCATGTTATCAGTCCTTAACGTTCCCTCTATGTTTAAGTCTTTTGTCTTACCTCCTTTTGTTACAAACTATTTCTCACTTATGAAGCATTATGCTGAAAAATTTAAAACGTGATTTGTTAGAGAAATGCCTCACACGTTCTTGCCGTAAGATATTACTGTTCTCCCAGTCGTTTGAGCCGCTCGTAGGCTGGTCGATGCATGTGTTTAGAAACCCCCACGGGGCTTAGAGTTAAGTAATCTTTCTTATGTCAGCACCGCATGTTTGATTAAATGCTCATAATATTTGGTTCCTTAGTCTGTATTAACTCTCTAAAATGTTTATGCGTTTATTCATTGTTCCAATTCACTGATGTTATATTTTGATTATGCCAATGGACACTTATGATGAAAAGGTAGATTAGTCATATTTTACATTGAGTTCAAGATATTCTACGTATCTTTGAATAGGTTGGTTACCTTAACTTTTAGGTTAAGGGAATTTCGTTGTTTAGATCACATCTAGTACTAGCTTTAGCTGCTGATTAAGACTATGCTTTCGAAAATAGGGGGGGTAGAGATTTAATCGAGTTTATGATATGCCGCTCCTGTTAACCTCTATCTTCACCTCCACAATCAGGTCATGGATACATTTGTCATATCACTTCTTTCCGATGAAAGCTACATTGGCCTCGATACGCATTATATATGTGAAATCTTCACGCGAGCTCTATTTCATTACCACGTGCGAGAGATAATAATGCATTTATAGTGTATGTAGTGATCTTTTTGTGAGGGGTTTGATTCAAGTGTTTTTAGTATCAGATAGTTTAATGACTAATGTTATTGCTTGTTTGGAGTGTCCTGAATTAAACTTATGCGGTTAACGTTAGCAATTATAGTTTCGATAGTTCATGTCCTTCTATGAGTGGATAAGAGCCTCATTAGCGAACTACCTTGATTGAAGTTGCTTGCCATTAGGGATTTCTTAAGCTTATCAAGGACGATTCCTCATGATCATTGTTTACGAGGCTTTCACGGTGGTAGTGAAAACTTTGGTCTATGTTACCCTCACCACCCATCCTTTTTTCGCTTTGCTGGTCATCCACCCCGCTTATAGAGTAGAAGTGCCTAGGTAAACGTAAGTTCACCTGATATAATCTATTACACTTTGCATTTAAATTATTACCCATCTAAGTCCATAGTGTAGGGTACCATGTAAAACATCCTCACCCACCAAGTTGGTCGCATACTATGTGTGTAGGCATCTAGGCTCTGTAAGAAGCGATGTTGATAATTAAGGAGTTACGTTTCTCGCGTAATATACCATTTGCTTTAGTATTTAATTTCAACGAGGCTGGTGTTAAGTAGTGGAACTTTGTTAATGTTAGCTCATTAGCCAAGTCTTTACTCTACGCATCATTTTATCTTCTGTCTACACCAAACCCCGCATGAGTTAACTCATTGTTATCTGTCTCCTCCCTCTTTCTTCTATTCCTGTTCATTTCGTGAAAACCAAAAATATTAGCTACATTTTGTTCATCGTTGACGCCGCCGGGGGCGTGCGAGCGAGAGTAGCGGGAGGAACATCTAGGGACGATTTTGTTCTCCTACACGCCAAACCGTCCACTTCCCTTATGTCCACTGTACCCTTTTTTCGAGTACTACACTTCATAGAAGGTTTCAAGTGCATTCCACCATTTAACCTGTTGTGGTTAATGTTGTACGGATGAGACCTTTGTTTAAATGGTTAGCTGTGTGTTGAAGTTTTTTGCGGATTGCGGTTAAGGCATCATTGTCTACGAGTTTTGTCTGACTAATTGTACCCATCCGTTATTATCATGTCATACCTTAGTTCACCAGGTTATAGCATTATGACTTAGTCCATGGTTACGGACTGGTATGAGGTTTTAGTGATATAATTATACTCCTGTACTGAGGTCTCCTGCTCGGTGAATGTATTTTCGGATTAGACACTCCATACGTGGGTTTATGTTATGTTTCTCATATTATCCAATAATGTTGATTTTACTGACGGAGGAATATAATGATCTGTGAAAAGGTCAATTACGAGGATCGGAGGTTTAGGTATCAATGGTTGGAGGGGCTTGTTGAGGTTGTGAGGTAGGAATGGGAGGGGAGCGTGACGTTGACAGGTGGCATCTTAGTTGGAGAGAGTTGCGGAGAAGGTGGGTCGGTTGTTTTTGAGGTGGGTGTTTAGCTGATATACTTTACTGAACATCTGCATATTGTCAGGAGATATGAGGGAGAGTCAAGTATAACTAACTTACGACATTGTTGACTGTGGGGGTTACAAGATGGGATGGGTTATTTTTGGGTGTATAATATCAAACCGTAGCCAGCGAGTTATTTTTTATTAAGTAGTATATAACAGTTTAAGGGTGAAACTTTATGTTTGAGGGTTGTTAGTGGCAATTAAGGCCGGGTAGTGCGTATGGGGAGTATGATTTCACGTTACCGGTTTCGGGTGGGTTTAATAGGTGTTTAATGATACACCAGAGAAGTGTTGTTGTTTAAAGTATGATTGACATATGTTCCTCTTGAAGTAGAGTAATGAATACTTTTGTTATTCTGACACTTAATTTCGGCATAATTTTTTAGCATAGATATTTGCGAAGTGGCAACCGTCGGGAGTATTATTTGAATGACAGTTTAGTTATGGAAGAAAACAAAGGTTATTGTTATTCAAAAATTATGTTGTTATAATAGGTGGCACTTCGCGCAGCATAGTTCTAAAAATTTCCTTTGGTGGTTGACAATGGGTATTAACAAAATGGTGAACCTTATAATTGCTTTAGTAGCCAGATCTAGTCTTGCTCTGATAGAGAAGTGGGGAGTAGGATTAGCGTTTGGCTATGTCCTATGGCCCGTTGGAATTACGTACTGGGAACTGACTCTGGTATGGATAGAGTTTCATTAAGACGTTCAAACGAAGTTTCTCTTGCACTCAGCGTTTGACTAAGTTCGTATTCGAGAGGATGCTTAGAGGTTGGCGAAGCTCTAATATGTTAATTTGTTAAAGCTGTATTATAAATCGTGTGTCAAACGCGATGAGGTACAGTATTATGCGAGAAGTTGCTCGTTGTGTTACACAGAAATAAGAGATTTTAAATTTGAAGAAACACAAAATATGAAAGGTATTTTCGTTAATTAGATTGGGTTATTTGATTATCCCGCATGTAAAAGCGTTCTAAATTGTGGAACTGGTCAAATACTATTGGTTACGTCGTTAGTCATGGTTTAATAGGATACGGTTGGTCACGATTATATGCTTTAGGTTAAGAGGATGATCGTTCATTTTTTGAGTGTTATGAGTGACTAACAAGTTCTTGATGAACGAAGAACAACCGAAGATTGATGTGGTGTGATTACAATATAAAAGGAATACCCTTGGAGGGTGGAAACTAGAATAATCAATAAAGATTCGAAGTGTGTGCGGGCCGTGAGAGAAGGGGAGGGGGTTGGATTCGGGGAAAAAGTAGGGATTTGGATGTTTTCACAGATTTTAGGGCCTGCTAGGATTTAGGTTAGGCCATCGAGGTAAGAGTTTTTGGGTGACTAGTTTACAGGCGGTTTATCTTTAGGCTTTATGACGGGTACCCTTTTTCTTTTGGAGTTGCCAAAAGAAAGAGCGTAATATTTTTATAACATTGCCTTATCGAATGAAGATAGTCGACTTAGCGTTATCTATACAAATAAGTTTAAACCCACGTTGAAGATTACAAGTTGAGCGATATATTAATACGTTGGGGTTCACTATTACCCTAAAGAACGGGGCTTTGTTTTTCCATGGTTGATAGTTTCACTCTGCTAAAATTGAGGTACTCGGAATTAAGTTGTTGACTTGGATTTGGCCTTGAAGTCAACTAGGGATCAAACACAGTAGATCTCTCACCATTAACCCAGGGTGGAACATATCCATAGGGGGCGGGAGAATAGGGTGCGGGAGGAGCTTGTTCTGCATAGTTCCAGGGAGCTTTTGGCTTTGCGGTGTTACTTTCTTCACCCTTCACTTTTCATTGGGTTTCAAGTCCTAGGCTTTCGGTTTGACCTTATCTTGCTGATTAAGGAAGTTCCTCGCCCAGTTTACTGCTGGGATTAACTTGTGCACAGGTGTGGAATCAATACAAACAATAGCCACACAACGTTGTTGTTATTTCTCCTTTTTAATACTTATAAATCACCTGTACATATACAGAAAAATTTAGTCACAAAAGGCAGCGAATACGATTGTTGAATTTACAACATAATGAAATAAACAAGGTGAGCCCCCTGAATAAAATAGTTTTACCGTTCAGTTTTTGCGCTATAGCTAAGCAATTAACTACCATGAACTTTTGAATTGCAACTTATGACTCAACGCTAGAGTCAATCTAAGATCCATAAGGATCGCGGTGGGAGGGGTGTTCGGGGTTCGGGTGCACTGTCGAGTTTTCTGGACAGCGACACTGGTTTTGAACCTTCTTCCCATATTTCCGCTCGTCTGTTTATGCGGGTTTGTTGAGAAATGCACGTTCTTTTAAGTGTTAATACCGCCACCTGGTCTAGCAATAAAAAACACGAATCCCGACAAATGATTTAGTATTACGCAACCAAACAATGAATTTTAAATATATTTTATACTCTAAGTAATTAAATAAAGCAGTTCTTAGTATTATTCCCTCACTTATACGAGCCCCCACCCACCGAAATTCCACGTGACTTTTAACTTTACTAAACTAAATCGGCATCTAGTGAGTCAATCTAGACCCACGATACGCCTTACACTCAATAGTCCACTGATGCGCTATGAAGCCGCAGTGGGCACTTTTCAATCTAGGTTTGTAGGAGGTCCATGATGGTTCGGTTTTCAGTCGCCCGGAGGGGACTCGGACGGATGTCATGGTAGTTCAACTTTTGAAGAACAAGAGAGCTTATAAATTCATCATGTACTCTCCCATTCATTCTCTCTGCACTCCCACCACCATCCGTACACTCTTCCTCCTCCTGTACCTCACGCACGGAGTCTGGAAGTCGGCCAGTCGGAGCTCGGAGATCGGCACGTCGGACGCCCCGACATGTTTGCAAGACAACGGGTGAGCATACCGCGTAAGCTCGTGTAAAATTACTTCTTTCAGTCCCCCCCGCTCTCTCCCCCCTTCCCTCCTCCCAGTCCGGGCTCCGTTCCATGTCTCTCGTCTGCCGCACTCTCCCGTTTTCCCCCTTCCCCCCCTCTTCCTTTCCATGTTCACCCGCTCCTTGGGATCCGGCCATTCCTCCATACCATTCTTTTACGTTCCACCCAGTCATACTATTCTCACCATTCCTCCACACACCTCCTTCCATCACCACCCATCACACCCGGACTCCCTTTTCCCTTTCTTGCTTACCTCACGTCCCCCCGGCTCTTTTCCGGCCTCTCACGACCTCCCCCTATTTGCTCCCTCCTACCACACTCTTTCTTCCTCCGGCGCGCTTTTACTCATATACCTCTATATACCTTATTATTCCTCATTACCTCCCCACTCCCTCTCTCTCTCTCATTCTCAATCCATCACACTACTCATTATTCTATCAGGTACCTTTCTCACTTTTTTCCCCCCTGCCCGTCCCGCTCCCTATACTCCTCCCTCGCCTCTCCAGATATCTTAATTATATCTACGCTAATTTATCTTCTCATTATCTAATCATACTCTCTCTCTCTATATCTTCTTTTCTTTCTTTGCTTTCTTCTCTTCCTCTTTGCCCCGATTAGTGAGTCTCTCACCTCTCAGGTGTGCCCCCCGCCTTCGATGCCCTGCCCGACTCGCCTTTATGACCACCCAGCAAGGCCGCGCTCCTCTCTTATTCTCTCTATCATCTATCATCTCTATCTCCTATATCCTCTTCATAAATTCTTTATATCTCCTCTATCTCTTAATTTTTTGTTCCCCACACAGCTCCCCTTTGGTCTTCTCCCTGCTGGTGCCAGGCCTCTTTTCCTCTTGGTCCGCCAGCACCTCTAGCCCCCCACTGCCCCTCTTTCTCGTGCTCACCTCTGTATGTTATTGCTCACGGTACACTCCAGCTTTTCCCCTTCGTGTACACTAGCATCTTCTTCCCTTCGCTCCACTTGGTTCTCTCTCTTTCTCGCCATCGTGTTTGACGCGGCAGCACCTTTCCACTGCTGGGGGTCCAGGATTGTACCACCGCCACCACGGCACTGGAAGGGTGCTACCTTGGTCTCCTCCCTCTCTCGCACGCCTCTGTCTTTTGGGGTCGGAACTTCTAGCACACTACCATTTCTTGCTCCAGCCGGTAGCTGCGCTCCCACCGCTCTGCCCACTCTGATTATCTCTCTGTATATATATCTTTATCTCTATTTCATCTCTTCTTCTATACATATATCGTCATCTCTCATATCCTCATCTATACTATTTTGATCATTTCATCTAATCCTATTCTATATATCCCTCCGGACAGGGTTGGGCCGGGGGTTCCTCCAACACGTAATTTCCGTTAATCGGGGGGTTCGCTACTCCGGTTACTCACACGTATGCGTTCTCTATTGCGTTTCTTTGCCGCCAGTCCCGAACAGTGCCGTTATCGCCTTCTAACTTAGCCTTTTCACATACTGAAACATACATTAACGGTCCTTACTCTTGGTTTGTGTATCTCAGTTTCCCCTCATCGCTTTTTACACAACATACTCTCATGTAACGCTTCTAGCTGCAACTAGGCCTTTCCTTTGCCACCACCGCTTCATTGCAACTATGCCCTTCTGCCTGTCAGAAACTGTGTGAAAACAGCCTGCATATTCTTCCCTTTTCCCAAAAAATCTTAATCCCAAAATGTTTAGACCCTTTGTTGTTGCATAATAAAAATTTTTAAAATATGTCCTCATTACAAACTAACTTGATGAATGTAGAGAGTTGAAACTTTTCCAGTGATGTGAGTTGACTCCAACTTGATAGACAAAACCTCTCAATTCGCCACACAGTAAACCAATATCTCGCATATTAATTATGGTAGTGCAATCCCCACTCTCTTCCCTACTCCATCATTTGCTAACACGAGAATGTGTCGGAAGTCGGATTCGGCATATCGGTAATGAAGGATAGTGGAAGCGGAGTCGAAGCGTATCGAGTGGAAGCGTAATTTGAGAGGTAGGCGGATTGAGTAGAAAATTTGAAACACCAACGTGATTCTAACCACCACTCAAACCTGCCATCCACCTCTAATTCTTTCATAAAGCCCCACAAAAATTGAAATACCAAGCAAGACTAACTACATCCGCCCACTCGCGAGTTATTTAAAACATTTCTGCAACTGCATAATTGCTTACTTAAGCTTTTCAAAATCTATATGATTTTGATTTAATTAAGCAAGATACCACTAAACCATAATAGCTCAAAAAACTGCATAGAGCTTCCGTTAATCATTCATACGCCTGCGTGCATACAAAACCATACAATTATCTTCTACTGCCTCATTTCTCAATATTCTTCAATGTACGATTGACCACACATCCACCACTCTTAAAGCCACCGTTGTTCTCCAATTTTCCTTCAATCTGTCCATTCTTTTGAACAAAATTATATACTACCTTGCCCTAGCTACCTTATAAATACTAATTCTATCTAACCTACATTATCCTTATCTTTATCCCTTATTAAGGGTACTATCTGCTGCTCCATACACTTTTTACATAACTTCCACATCCAATCAATCACCATCGCCTCTTCTGATCAGTTGCCGTTTCATCTTTACTGCAGATTGAACCATTCTAAACTTCTCCGCTCTACACATTATCCTCCTACTAATACCTCAGTCCCCAAAATCCTATTCCTGCAAACCTTCTAAACCCACACATCATTCACTCAACCACTCTTCATTACTGCCAATTAGCAGATTTTCGAGTGTTAAATCCACCACACTTTATCACATTCATAGCCATTCAGTACCAAGCCCATCTATTCATATCCTGCAAATCCCCCTTAATCCTATATATATAATATATAGTATATATATATAATATGAATATATATATAATAATATATATAATAATATATATAATATAATATATATAATATATATATTATATATATCATAAATATATATATATATATATTCTAAAAGGGGTTTTAGCGACGGGTGGTAATTGCAATCACATCAACACAAAGTCGAACACACAGTAACGACATAAAAAAGTAACGGAGAAAAAAACTAACCAGAACTATTCGATTAATAAAAAGAAAAAATCAAACAGATCCGTGATACAGAGACTACTGAAAAAACTAGTCCGTTTAACGAATGACGAGAATTGGATCGGTTCCCACCTTTGTATATATATATACTATACGAGCAAATAATTATATAATAATACATATATAATATATAATATATAATATTATAAAGTATATATTATACTATTGATATATATATATATATATATAATATATGCTAAATATATAATCCAGCACCTTCTCTCACTCAATGGGCGAGATTCCGGTACAAGAAGAACCAGTAGAAGAACATATGAAGCAAGTCGAAAGAAAGCCACTTTACCGCCCCTTTAGCCTTAGAACGTCGCAGTCAAGAAATCCACCTGATACGGGACCGGAGGACCTCACTAGTCATCCTCGTCAATGTGCGGGTTCATTCCCTTGCCCGTGGGCCAAACCATAACTTCCACAAAACCGCCATTCACTACTATTATACGCAATTCGGCTCGCCTCTGCCACTCACATTTCTCTGCAGACACTACCTAAATGACTCAACCCCCGTTTTCCTTCGGTCTAAACCCCATCTGATTCCCAGCACACTCACCCATACTTCGCTAACCAACGACTACAGCCATGCTTTCCAATGACATGAACAAACATGCCAACGACTTTCATTTATCTCCCTCATTTACCTCTTCTTCCACAACTCTAAATCTTCTCGCAGCTGAAAGACGCCTCCTAAAATCGTATAATACTATATATTAACTATTATATAGATATATAATCTATATATATATATTATATATATAAATATATAATTGAATACAATATAATTATATATTAAATATATATACATACTCGCAGTACTCGCAGCGAGAATCCTCCCCTTTTGCTATGGTATACATTCCAATGCTAAGGTTCGCCTTCGCATGCGTTTCATATCCAAACTCATCCTCCAAACAACATATTAACAGACCCTGACCTTGTATCCACAACATACACATACTTAACCAACCACCTTCTAACAACATGTTACATCATACCACCCTTATCTCCGTAAGGTGGGAGAACAGATTCCCCCCACAGTATGTCCTCGTGCATAGAACGCGACTAAAAGGGACTGTGTATTTGACCTTTGAGTTGGGGGAAGCTAAACGATATGCCTCGGAGAAGGCGTGATCGAGTTCAACGCCTGCTATCTTTCTGGTGAATTTATGTTTCTAGGTACATGGACTATCAATAGAATTGAATGTGAGAAGAGGAGAGTAGGTGATGATGTATTATAGAAAGTGGCAAATTTGAATTTGCTCGCTCGGACTTGAAACAAAAGAAGAAAACTTTAAGTTTTTGTGTGAAATGTGTGCGTGCTGGTGTGAAGAGAATGAGAGGGATAGAAGCGATTGCAATTCCTGATCGAGTGACGTTTTACAGCAAGCTATGTAGTTTGTGCGTGTGGAGTGCTGAATTCTACATGTTAAAGAGTTTAAGTTAAAAATGTTCAATTTATTGACCTTAAAATATGGTCCATCCGAGAGTAATGTTGAAGAAGTATTTTCTGGATATGCACTGACTATTTTGTTAGGTGATAGGATCAGATGATGTGGGACCTAAATGTTGGATAGGTACAAAAAAAGGCTGTATAGCAGGCTTGTGGTGTCGGAGAAAAAGAGAATGGCATGCGTGATTGATCTTTCTGACAGGCAGGGTAGATGAAATGGATTGATTTGAGGGACTACAAGAATATCAAAAGTATAGAGGGTGTGTAGAGATGGATGAGTGAAAGTATATGATTTTGTTTGAGGAATGAGTGAAGTATGTGTTTGGATGAAATAATGTGATTGGTAAGAATAAGATCATTAGTTGTTTATTAAAATAATTAGGGGGCTTGATTAAGAGGAGTAAAGAAATAGTGGGTAGATAAGTGAGATTTAAGGAACAATGGTAATAAGAATAAAGTATTTAGGGGCCGCAAGTATCATGAATGTAACAAGTTAAACTGATTTAAATCTGAAGCAAAAAAGGAACGTTTGCTATGTGCAAAGACTTATGTGCTAAAGAGGAAGTAAAAAGTTTAATCGTGAGTGGGAAGAAGAGTGATGCTAAGGTTAAAAAGTAAAAAGTGCGTGGTTGAGATTATACTAAAGTCAATGATGAGTTCACAAAGAAAGAGTGTTTAGCATATAAGAGGAACACAAAAAGGAATACTAAATGCATAGCAACGAGAATAAAAAAGGTAAAGAACATTGGAAGGAGGATTAATGGCGGACTAATAAGCAATAGGAGCGCATAGGAAACTCATCGGCTGAAAGGTAGCGGCGAAGTTAAATGAGAATAAGGGGAATCTGTTAAATCTATGAAAAGGGTGCTTCCGTAGTGCTGGACGAATATTCAGTGTGGAGCGAAACTTTGAAATCCAACATTCAAGCATAAGAAAAGGTAGTCGAGTGGTTAAGTTTTGCTCTTACAGGAATTAGGTAGATTCCCGTTGCAAAATATTAAAGGGTAGATTGAAATGTAGAAAATTTGAGACAAAAAATCTTCGGAAAGTTGAAATTCTAGTTAAAGACTCAAGAACGCAGTGGCGAGCGGTGATGATTGGATTTCGAGTTGTGTAATAAAGCGTTTAGGAAGTAGTTCCGAGGGATTGGGAGAGCAGTTATAGTACCTTATATATAGAAGGGGGATAAAGAACTATAGGGGAATTAGTTAGTTGAGTGTTGTAGGGAGATAATGCTGATATTTGGAGTGGAGATTGCTCGAGTGAACTTGAAAGATGATTTTTGAAGAATAGGGCTGAATGTATTGTGGATCAATCGACATATAAACAACGACTTATAAACTTAGAACATAAATAAATCCATTAAGTACTTTGGATTTGTCAACAGGCGTATACCAGGATTAAATGAAGCTCTATGGCAAGGTGTTAGTGATATATTCCCGAATGATTAAAAGTATGTATGACGTTAGTGAATCGTGTGTAGAATAAATGGTAGTCGAAAGTGATTCGGTTAATTAATGCGAGTGAGGCGAGATATGTTATACTAACTTGATTTACCAATTGTATATGGATGTTGGTTATTAAAAACTAGAGTGGGAGAGGGAGATGTTAGAATGATGGAGAATGGAAGAGAGTGAAGGAGCATCTTATTCTTAATTACATGCGGATGATGGTTCGTTGTGTCAACTAGAAAGAGTTAGGATTTGGTAACGAGATTCTTGCGAGGTATGAAAGGGTGGGGTTTGAACGTAAATGCAGATAGAGAAAGCTTATGGTTGTGAGAGGAATCTCGTTTGAAGTGTTAGATGGTGAGCAGCCGGAACAAGTGTCAGAGTTTAAATACTAGGATATTATTAGGAATGAAAGGAAGGAAAGTAGAGTGTAGTAAAAAGTGGAATGCCGAGGAAGCTCGGCAAGAAATCGTTGGTGGATGCATAGAGGACTAAGTTTGAAGTGCCAGGGTCCTAACTGAGTATTTTGTTACCTTTGCTAGATGCACAGTAGTGAGAGCAATGTCCGGAAAAAGTATAGGATCTAAAGTACAATGGTTCAGATGGATCTTTAGAGCTTGTTAGGTGTGATAAATGATAAAATGAGGAAGGAACTGTTAGAGTTGTGTGGTTGAAGAAATGGATAAATGATAGAAAAATGAAAGTACGTTAGATGGTTTGTCATGTGTGTAACGATGATGATGTCTTTTGTTAACGGTACGATATGTGGACTGTTGGCTGGGATTACCATTCCTGGTTTGATGACGAAGAAAAAGGTGGATTGAGTCAGTAAATGAAATGCCTGGAGCAGAACTGTGACGTTTGGCATGCGAGAAGAAGGTGCAGTAGATATAGCTAGTGAAGTTGGCGAGGTGTTATTAGGCGGTTATGGTGTGACCCCAAATTACCTGTCCCAGCCTAGGGCTGAACCACACTTGACGAGATGCCAAGTGAGTCCGTAAGCATATTCTAAGTCGTGCAGATTTGCAATGCGATAGTTGCACTCAAATGTATTGAAGGCTAGCTTTTCTTTTTCGGACTTGCGTCAATTTCTATTACTTTCTGTTTCCACCCACCTTCTCTGCCAAAATTTCAGCAAGGCCGCAAAGAAGCTGGATAAAGCCCAAAGTCTTCTCAAGGAAACAAAAGAAGGAGGAATCGAAGTTATCCAGCACTTCCTTACAAAGGATGAGCAGAGTGTTCATTTACCTGATTTAAGATCTCTTCAAGAAGGTCCATCCCATTATGATTTGTCGGTAAGTGAGTGAACATTCGAAGAATGCCTGCGGACTTTCCCTGCCTACTCAACTTTCAACAAGGACGAACCAATTTTCCGAGACATCTAAAACGTGGCTGTACAGGGGCTCTTGCGTCTAGCATTCCTAGCATAATTGCACAGCCTGCTGTCGAAGCGATAAGCTGTTCTCCGACTGTTCCAAACAACACTTCGCCCATCAATAACATGATTAACAATGAATGCAGTGATGATGATGATGATAGATATGTAAAAGCAACACTCATTTTTATATTGAAATAAATTAGTGTAAATATAAATATAATTATAATAATTTATATATATATATATAATATAAATATATAATATAATTATATTGTCCAACTTGAATGTAAACTATATTTAACAATGAATAATAAATTACAATACAATAAATAAATAATAATATATAATATAATACGAGTAACTACTGATAGTATTATAGATATATCATAAGTTTAATTATAATATACTATATATATATTATATTAGATATATACTATTATATAATATACTTTATAAATATTTCAGAGTTACGAACACATAATCGTCTTTAAAATGGGCAACAGAGCAAAGAAAAAAATGACAATTAAAAAATCTGAACATTCCTGTCTTTAATATTAATTAGAATATATATAAATTATATAATATATATAGTAATATAATTAATATAATTATTATATATATATATTATAATAGTAGGCCTAATAATAATAGATAATAAGAAATAATTACTATGAGGGACGATTTAATCGTCCATCGTCATTGGCAAAAACTACGGCATATTTTTTTAATCGTCTCGTACAGTCCAATTCGGCCGATTATTTTGCCGATTAATGAACAAATATTAAGAATTTGAATAATATTAAATACTCAATAATAATAACAATGTTAAATATTATATATAAAATCATAAGAATATAATAAAATACATAATGATAATAATAATAAAATAAATAACAATAAAAAAATAATATAAAAATAATTATTTATAAATATATATATATATATATATAATAATTTAATATATATATTATTTATTATTAATATAAATATATATAAAAATAGCTATATTATATATTATATTATACCCTGTTGCTTATGTAAAGCTACTGTAATTCCAGTGCCTAATGTCGCCTTTCTGTTAATGCGTCATTACACTCTCATTCCTCCAACAAGACAGACATATACACATGACTTATATCCACACCCTCTCAGACAACATCTTTGACAGCTCCCTATCCTTATAGTCCATACGTGTTAGGAGAAAAAATTTCCCCACGTGAGGTCCTGCGTGTCGAGAAGGCGACTAGGAGACGTGAGTTAGACTTTGGCGCCTACTACCAATATCTTATCTGTGCCGGTAATGCTATTCAGCATGCCTCGGGCAGGAGTCGTTGGATCGCAAGTCAAGCGCCTTCATCTCGGCGAACAATTAACATCGGTTTGTATATGATGGAGATTCAGAGGAATATAGAATGTGAGGAGTATAGAGAGAGGTGATGGATGAGTTTAGAAAGGGCAAATTGATTTACTCGTGTGACTGAAACAAAGATGCACGAAAATGTGAAATGAGTGTGTGTTGAAATGTGTTTGTTGCCTGTGGAAAGGTATAGAGGAATAGAAGATTTGAACTTCTGATATGATGTTTGGTGAGAGCTATGTAGATTTCTGTGGTGATATCTAACCAATAGTTAAAGGTTTAAATTTAGATTTGAAAGTCAAATATGTTGTGTTTGTTTGCGACATTCAATTCATCTGAGGGTAAGTTGAAAAGATACGATTTTCTGGATAATCTGATAGATTTTGATTGGGGAGGATAGAGACCAGTTCTTGCACACAGTATCTGCAACTCAATGGATTTTTTTTTTCCAGCTTGTCACCACCGACTCACGGGCAGAGGCCTCTTATCAAGGATCGTGAAGGTAACTCAAAAAAAGCCGCAGAATAGAGGAGCACGGACTCCAGGCTTTAGAGTTCGAGATTAAATTCAGTCGGAAATACAGAAATGGAAGAGCGAGGAGTCGCGACAACAGAGGGGTGGTTGGGGAAAGGAAGAGCACCACACCAGGCAAACAGCCTGGAAGTGACCGGAATGTCAACACAATACTTCGTGCAACAGATACGCACCTATTGTGCACGAAGGCTCGGGTAAAGGGGTAGCATGACTAATTTCGCCTCAGCACTTCGCCGCGCGGGACCTTATGAATACTAGAATAAAAGCACCAACATGCCTCCGCAAACAAAGGCAAGAGAACTGAATAAATTGCAGAATAGGTTCATAAGCCTTATTTTGCTTTCTCGACCCCTTCCAAGAAGCCGGGTGAAACCAGCCTCCCCCCCATGATATGCAGAAGCCGTACTCACTAACATGGGCGATTGATACCGTTTGTATACCGCCGAGCAACTGAGAATAGGATCGAAGACGCCCCAGTTACAAACGAGCGTCCAGTCTTTTGAGTGCCGCCTTAGCAACCGTTGATGAGGTTTCCAAGACACTTTTTTGTTCATGTTATGGCCAAGGTATATTGTCACCAGGAGAGACACAGTACACTCGTCGAAAAGAGTAACAGGAAATTAGATAGTCTATGGGAGAAGGAGATTGTCAACAGTGGGTCGTTAAAGATTGAATTTCACACAAAGTATTCTATCGCATAACGCAGAAATAACAGATTGAAGATAAGAGAGCGGTCCTAGAATAAAAGGGGAGTAGAAGATATAGTTAATAGAAGAGGGTCGAGTCACGGAAAGCGATGGTAGAGAGAGGTGAAAGTGAGAAAACCTTAAGAAACGTAGAATAACAGTAGAGAATAAGACAGAACTGAGAACACACCTATGACATAAAAGAAAAAATCGCCCCCATCACAACAGACGTATATGAGCATTGAAGAAAGCTAGGATTAATAAGTAAGCACATAGACGGATGTGAAACTCAACAGGGGGGTAGCTTGGAAGCAGTGACCGGCCATACCTCGGTCAAATGCTTTGGAATGTCAAGCGCCACCACGATCTCCCCGTAGTTCCGAAGAGCGAAAAACCATAAATCGGTTAGATAGAATATATATCACCAGTTAGACTCGTGCATGAGCGCGAGCGTGACGCGATCGAGTGAGTTTCCAAATGATGCTAAGAAGTGCTTAGATGGTTTCAACAATCTTAAGTATAGAATACATTAGGTAGACTACCGGGCGATAGTGTAAACGCAGAGCGCTTCTTTTTCGGCAATAGGATGGGACATAGAGCTTCCAACACTGAGAGGAGGGAACAGTCTAGTATTTGAACATAGGAGAATTATGGTCAGCGAGGGCCGACGAGTTTGCTTTTATTGGAGAATAGCAAACACAAAATACAATAATCGAATAAGAGAAAAGGCAGATTACAGAAGTTGCTAAGATGAAGATTGTCAGTAGAGGCTCGCGCAAGGCGACAAGCGACACGAAGAGAGACAGGGTAAAGGTTCGCGAGGCACGCCGTGTCCGCCAGGCATCAGGAAGTGGCGGCCCTGCTCTGGGAGAGCGCGTGAGAAGACTGGCGAGAGTAAAGCCTAGAGGCTGAACAGAGAGGGAGAGTAGGCGACCCACAGGAAAAGGCGAAATTTAACTCCCGGAGCGAAGGTCACAGGCCGAAACGAGCCAGGTAGAGACGAATGCTGTGCAACATGTTTCGCCCGTGAGGCCGACCCTAGCGGGCGGCGGACGCACCTGTCCCGACAAGCCCGTATGGGCCGAGCGTAACACGCACGCCGATCCGGGAACCGGCATAGGGTGAAGGGAGTGAGGAAACAGATTTGATTGTCCAAAGGCAGATGAGTGAAAGCAAGAGAGAACAAATGAGGCCTAATACGAGGATCTGAGACCTCCCCGTCATACGACCGCCATGCCGAACCACTAACGGCCGCTCCTTGTAACCTTTCCATCCTTTCTAAATCCGACGAATATTCGTGATTCGTGTATTCGAAATTCTTCCCTATGAACCGTCTGAGACTCGATACAACCTTACATGGAATGACACCCTTTGCAATGCTACAAGCCGGGACGGCAGGAACGTGCACCACCTGGACGCTAAAAGAGCTGACTCGGTTAGCACCATCTCCCTCATTTTCCATCTACATAGAATCTCATAACTGTTTCAATTTTCCATTGGATTAAACTATATTATATATTATTATACTATATTATACGTTTTATGTATTATATCTATTATTATTATTATTGACTGCATGATAATATAACGGAATTATTCAGGGGTTGGATTTCAGTATGTCGTCGGTTGGGCCCCTGAGCCCAGTCTTCACAGCCTTGATAATTGAATACTATACTATACCAAATGGATAGGTAACTACCCGCCATCTGGCGGTCATAAGTAATAATAACGTAATACACAGCTACGATGTCGGCGGCATACATACCTAAGGACTAACACGAACGTATAGACTATAATGCACATGACCAAATATACAATATATAGTGTGGAGAGTAATGTATGGCGTTAGGGAGACCACCAGAAGAGAGGGTGCGTTCGCAGACTGTTAGGTATAAGTGGGGGGAAACCGAGTAGAAGCATAGCGGGGACTAGCTCATAGGGTATAGACTATCGCCCGGAACGTCACTGAAGTGGCAATAAAGGCGCGAGTACTCACCTAATGGACGGAGACGATATGCGTATAGTGATTAAGCGCGGAAGAGCTGAATACCCGTATGTAGTAGTCGGTGATCATCATATGATGTAATATGAAGCCGCGGTTCGGGTAGTCATGACTATTTGCGTTGGTACTAGCGATAGGATATCATCGTCATCTTCGAAACCACATAACTCAAACCTGCTGCGTGTGTCCTTAATATTCTTGGAGTTTCTTTTTTTTTTACTGATTTCTCCACGCCACCATTTGTTGCTTCCTCTTTATAGGGATGTCGTTCGCCCCTATATGGAAGATGCCTCACATCTAGGGTGGGTCCACTCAAACAGCTCTCTTTTATCAACTCTCTTGCTCACTAACTCTCTCCAGTCTCTTCTTGTCCGTCAAATGGCTACCACACTTTCTTTATGCTTGAGCTATCACAACGGATACTGATTTTCTGAATTTTCCAATTGCATACCTCCTCCATTGAGAAGGCCTCGTGCGGCGGCACGTTTTGCTACACAATCTCATCGTTTCTCTGTCCAACTCTCTAACCCCCAAACTTAACCACTATGCTCAACATGTACTCCACTGGTAATGTTTGAAACACACATCCTTTAACACCGTGTATTGAGGTCATGTCGGTCTTTGGAAACTGACAGCTAGAATTTTTCCTACTCGGGTTAAAAATTTTTTTGTAGGCCTCTCAGGCCTTTGCTCATTAACTTGAGAAAACATTAAAAAAAAAAAACATTAATAGAAAAATTAAAATTGATTTTTAAAAAAAAAGAAAAAATACTGAACCCTTATTTCATATCAGAATTAAATGCTCGATGAGAACATCTCATGTAGTTTTAGTTTTTGTATCTTCCGTCATCTCTTTTGTGAAGCGTTAGAGGCAGCTTCTAATTTCTGTCTTTTTAGGAGGGAAACTGCCGAAAAACTTGTTCTTTTCATTCTGAAAGCAAGCAAATATATATATATATTTTATATATATAAATTATATAATAAATAGTTTTATATATATGTATTTTAATTTAGAAATATATATATTATATATATATATATAATATAATATATATATATATATATAATATATATATATATATATATATATATATATATATATATAATATTAATATATATATATATATAATATAATATAATATATATATTCTAAATATTTCAAGTAATACCGCTTGTGAAAAATAGTTGGAAAAAAGTGGTGACCGTTTGTGAAAAAAAGTGAAAAAAATGACTGAAATGCTGAAAAGTGAAAAAAAAAAAATGACTGAAATGCTGACAAAAAAAATTACAATTATTTTTGAGAAACCACGGAAAAGAGTTAACTTTCCATTACTAAAATTCAATGTGACCTAACTTATTTACTATAACAGCTATTTATTAATATTTTGGAAGCTAAGAACTATGAAGTAGGTTTAAATATAAATAATGAGAATGAAGTAATAATACTGAATGTTAGTTTTATAGAGTCATAATGTAAAGAATATGGAATAAATACTATACTTGAAAATACACTTCCTGTATTTGGTTACAGAAGAAACAAACACAAGCTATGATTTAAAAATTAAGGGTAATTTACTTTTTTTTGAAAAAGTTGAAAAATTTTTTCCACACTTACGGGTCTTTTTTTTCAGATGCCTCTTTCTGAACATTAGTGACCCCTTCCAGCATCGCTTGGGCTAAGCTTGCTTCACTAAAATTCTTTTTTTCTTTATAAAGCTCTCTCTTTAATCTTTCATTAGATTCCAATATACAGTTTTGTGTCTGCCCTTCCTAGATTCTACTTTTTTTTTCTGCCTGGATTATATATTTTCCTATTGTCATCAACCAAAATTTTTTCCTTTTTTTGGTCAATTTGTTTTTTTGTTTTCCCTCTTCCGCAATTTTGTCTTTCAGCCTTTGCAGCTTCATCTTCGAGTCTCCTTTTTTCTCTTTCTCTATCCAAGTAAGCAATGTATTGTTTATATGCTAAACGTCCCATGGAAAAGAGCTATGGATTTAGCTTAACAAAATAACGTGTTAGAATATATAACATTTTAAGAGCAGAATTTACGATATTTTAAAATTTAGCGGATGAGCTGGTTTGTAATAGTTTAGCTGATTTGTTTGAAAATGCTCTTCAACACATCTGCATTACAAAAAAACTACCACCATGGTGAACTAACACGGCGACAGGTGAAGCTTTTTACACTCTTTTCAACATAAGCTGGAAAATCTTCCTGAAGTGTTTTACTGATGGAGGTTTAATTAAAAACTGAGCCCAAATAAGATCTAATGATTTGGTTCAGCCTTTTTTTTCCAATTCGTATAATTAGTTCATTCATCTAAGAGTAATGTCTGTATGATTTTCCATGGCATGACCCTAGCAATCTCAACTATATTTTTTGGCAGCTTTCTTTGGACAATCTCTCATTAGGGGGATAGACATGTAAATTTTGTTCAAACAGAGAGCCTCGACCAGATGATTTGTTCATAACAATGCTAAAGATTCAAAACAAAATGTTTTTTGTTTTTTTCGTAATTAAATGTATTTAAATTTTAAAAAACATTCTCCAAGTTTCTTAATACTTCATCAGACAACTAGAACTCAATGGCTGTAAGTGATCAGTATTAAAAAAAAGTAATAATATGCAATTTTAATTTTTTTAAATAAGATTTTGAGAATTTTGACTTGCAATTTTCCTTCATATTTTCATAACAATGTGAAACAAGAATGCAAGAGATGGATGAATTAATGGTTCTTCTTTTTTGGAAGAGCCCTGTGAACACTCGTTAAGATATGGTGCGCGCTAGATTATTAAAAAGTTAAGGCGCCCTCGGCTTTAATGGTATTTTTTTTTAACAACCTCTTCCTCCCCCACAATTTCTGATATCCCAGGTTTTTTCA
The DNA here is from genome assembly GCA_015478945.1 of Trachelipus rathkii. NCBI lineage: Eukaryota > Metazoa > Arthropoda > Malacostraca > Isopoda > Trachelipodidae > Trachelipus > Trachelipus rathkii. The sequence continues at coordinate 25,463 of JABUQX010136628.1, forward strand.
TCAGGTTGGGCCTATGCTTAGTTACATATGTAAGAAAAAAATACTTCTTCACAGCTTCCCATTGTTCCAAAATTCAAATTTCAAAAACTTCTTTAATTCAAATTTTATTGTAAAATTATTTTAAAAACAACATGAAAATTAAAAAATTCACAAATTATTTACCTATGTTTTCCAGTTCTTGAGGTCCATAAACTTTTGCAGTTAAACCACATTTTTAATTCAGTCACGAGGTACAAACAGAAGAAAAAAGATTATCTCCAAAGTAACACCTACTTGCCCCAAAAAAAGTGAAGAAAAGTGAAGGGAAGTGTAAAAATTAAATAAAAAAGTCGAAAATAAATAAATTACTAGCTGATAGCTAGTGTAAAAAAGTAAAGAAGTAGTACCGCAAGCAAAAGCCCTGATATTATATATATATATAATATATATAATATATTATATATATATATATATAATATATACATTATAATATATTATATAATAATTATTATATATATATATAATATATATATATATATATATATAGTATATTATATATTATAATATATATATTATATATTATATATATATTAAGTTTTAGGAATGATTCTTTTATTTTTTTTTTTCCAATTTTCCAGCCGATACCGATTCCGATACCAGGTCAAAAGTGCTGATTCCGATTCCGATTCCGATTATAATATTATAATATATATATATATATATATATAATATAGTATTATATATATTATTATTATATATATTATATATATATTATATATATTATATATATATATATAATTATTATATAAATTATTTATATATTATAATTAATTATATATATATTTATATGAATCTAATATATATAATATATATATATTTAATTATGTATCTGAAAAACTTTGTGCTAAAAATCAACTAATTTTTAGAAATTTAAAAACCTTACTAAATTAATTTATGAATTCTTCTTTTAATAATTTTTTTTACTACCTAAAGAAATAATTAGTAATTTAACTTTTATTTAAATTATTTAAAGACGGATAATAAAAATAATAGCAATATTTTTAAAAAAAAATCTTACAATTAATGAACATTTTGTCATTTTTTGTTTATAAAAAAAAAAAATCCTTCTTAAATTTACTAAAAAAGTAAGATCTTGAAGGAAAATTATCATTATTATTTGTATATCAAAATTCGCATGATTCTTAAAAAATTTGGCAGTGCAAAAAACTTAAACATTTCTCTCTCCGTTTGCAGTGCACTAATTCTTTTAGGAGAATAAATTGATCTACCAATTCTCTGAAGTCTTTCACTTTCCACGGAAGAGGGGCGGGGGGGGGGGGCGGAGCTTAATCTATATTTTCTAGCAAAGACAACCAAATGCTGAAAGTACCTTTAAATACCATTATTCGATGACCACCATTGTAAGCGACTTTCTGAGTTTTAATATTTTTTCATCATTTTTTAATTTATATTGGATCAAATCTTTCTAAACATCTTTCAATTTTTTCTATATGTGGTTTCTTTTTTTCTTTGGACTTGAGAGGCTGCCTCCACTGTTTTTTATAAATTCTTTTTTTCTTCTCTTTAAATTCAGAAAAACAGCTTTCCCAAACTGAAGTTAAAATCCAAACTGAGTTAAAAAAGACTATATCTTTCGTTCACTTTTTTTCGTTGTCGATCGATTCTATTGATAAAGTGAAAAGGATTCTGAAGATTGGTTTAAAGTAGTGGAAACTGTTTTCCTTTCCTTTATACAACAAATATCTTCGCACATCCATTTTATATATATATATATATATATATATATATATATATAGTATATAAATATATATATATATATATATATATATATATATTAGTATATATATATATTATTATATATTTAATATATTTACATGCCATGCATAGAAAAATTAGCCCTTATTTTTTAACACATATAAAATTAAATATTAAAGTTTAAAAAAGACTTCCAGTCGTGGAATTATTAAAGGTTTTCATTCAAAAAGTACAAAGTCTGCATTATAAAAAAAACTGACTAAACAAAAATTATATATATTCT
>JABUQX010136629.1:0-27500 GCA_015478945.1 Trachelipus rathkii
CTATAATATTTGTTGATTTTTTAATAATAAGCCTCTATTCTTATTTCTCTCTCTCTTCATTCTATAGGTATATTAGCTGATTTGTGTTTAACCTAAAAAGCCCAGGATCAGATGCGTGTTGTCGCGCTATCCTTTACGCCAGTGCAATCTCGGTACCGCGTAAACTCGGCCCGCACACCACTCACGCGTTGGCAGGCCCTTTTTCTTGGCTGGCGCTGATACGCCGGCCCGCTCGACGAGAGCTGGCCGATTTGCGCGCCTTATCTAGTCGTATTCTCGCATATGTACTGTAATCCGGATTACGAAGAATCATATATAACGTATGTTCTGTTTTTCTAACTTCAATTTTATTTTTTCAAGAAATATTATTATTATTTTTTTTTATTTATATTATAATATTTTAAGCAATATTTCTTCTTTTTATTTTTTATAACGTAAAAAATTCATTCTATGATATTCATCATAGTCATAATTTTTCTTTGGTATTTTATAAGTATCTTTTTGAAAAAAGTCGGGAATAAAATATAACAAAGTTTTCAGGTGTATAACATTTATTTTCCAAATAAAATATGAACTATTAATAAATTAATTAACTATATTCTATACATATAAGTTTTATTTGAGATTTTGTGACACTTTGGGTTTATCCATCTAATCAGGGGGACATAGGCATTCTGTATTTTTGCAATATTTTGATGTTCAAATGTTCTATATGTTTCCCTGTTATTTGTCTCTCAGATAGGCAATTTCTTTAACGCTGTACTTATCGCGAGGTGATTGCTCGTAGATATAATGCACACCTTTCGTGCTGACGGCAGGCTATAAAGCCTTTTTTTCGACATTTTTTTTCGAGTTTGGCAAATTCGCAATGCCTTCTCGTGTATCGCCACTGTGAGCGCTCAGAGAGAATTTAGACCTGTTCGGGTCCTTGAGTAGTCTTATGTTTCAGTGCATTTTGTATACTGCATGTATTTATTCGTTGAAAGACTATTTGTTTTCAGGTGTATTTAGATATATCCGTAGTTTACAGCATCTCATATGAGGCTATTAAATGAATTAAATGATCTGCTTCGGGTATGTTCAACTAATCTTTAAGATAGATTTTAATGATCGTTTTTTTTTACATATCTCTCAACTCAATAAGCTGTTTATATTTTTCAGATGTCTGACTAGTGTTAAACTATTATTCCTCACGTAGATGAAATGTGTACAGCATCATTTAGGGTTTCCATAATAAGTTATTGCCGTACTATCAATATACTTTAACATTATCAGATAATTGCAGTGAAAGCAATCTCATCTCTATTCTAATCATACCCTCTCTAACTGTCACTCTTTCTGATATTCAAGCAGTCGTAATTGCCGAATGTTACTTAGATGATACCACATATCATACAGTTCCTTATACCCAAGCTTCAACGCTGTCGATAATCTTTAGGAATTCCTTCAATTACCTGACATGATATTTTCAAAGGTCTTATTACTTTGCACCTCCAATTGGAATCAAGGTAATATATTTTAATCAGCTTTCCGCATTCTCGGTTTTTTACAGAAATATAATTGTATTGACACATCGTTGGGTTATTCTCTATCGAAGGTTCTCGTTCAAGAAGGACATCGTAGAGAGCAGAATTGAGAGGTCAATCTAATTATCACAACTTAAATCAACGAAAATGTCTTACTTTGACTGCATAATTCCTGTATGATGTAATACAACCTTTTAGGTAGTAACAGTTGGACTGTATCATTTAGGGGGGGGGCATGGGGGCCTGGCCCCCCCCGAAATTTTCTTGACACTAAAAATTTATAGTATCATATCCGTTATATATAATATATATAATATGTATATAGTTTATTTTTAGTTTTTATTTTTATATTTAATTAATTATACTTCTGTTATTTTATTTTCGCTTGTTTAGAAGATATCATAAATCTTCAGTAAGTCAGTCTATTAGTTTAAATACTAAAACTTTGAACCATTAGTAAATAATAGCAACATTTAGACAATTTTTACAGATGATTATTTTGAATGAATGTTACTGCCATTCTGAATATAGCATCGCTGTTTGTGAATATGTGAAGTTCCACGATTTGAGATCTTAATAGATATTTAACGAATTCTCAAAAAATACAGTCCCAACCATTCCTACTTATTTTCGCACTTATCTTACACAGACTTATTTATGGTCACATCCCATTTTTATATTCATATTTTCTGTATGTTTTAATCAGTCATTAGGATGAGGTTTTTAAATTTATCTTTGCAATTTGTCATATTTATTATTCGAAACAAAGTGTATAAAATGTAGTCCATATATTGAAGATCAGATAATATAAGATTTATGTGTATAATTTTTTTATAATAAGAAGATTCTATTACCTGTAAAGCCCAAGATGTGAATGATTTATAGTATAGCAGTAATAATTTGGCTTTTTGAAGTTGAAATGATCATCAATCAGTCACTAGTAGCCTACCTTTTTTTTACCAAAAACCGACAAATAGATGGACTTAGTATTTATTTTAGTTCGCAGTCTCACTACATATTTATCAACATTAATTTATTATAATTGTTAATGCAAATATCTGTGCTATATTTTACTCCTCTGTGTTTAATGCTTTCGAGTAGATAGAATAGCTTTTTTCTCTAACATTTAAGACTTTATGATACCTACTTGAGAAATATTTATTGTGATTATTTAGAAAAGATTTTTAATTTGGACCTATTGCCTCTCATAACTCTACATATATACATTACGAAATATTGAAATAAAAATTGAATAGATGTTATCTCGGACTTGGCTTACTCTCATAACACTTTGATGATAAAATATTTTAATAATTTAGGTAGGCATTGGAGTTTAAGTATGTCTTTATTATTCGAGGTGGGGGCTTCCGAGCTCTTATTTCTTATGGTGAGTATTTCTTTATATTTTCAGCTTCTTGTTTTTTTATATTCTATCTCTATATATTATTCTATATCTATAACTATATCTATATCTATTCTTTCTATATATTTATATTATATTAATATATATATTATATATTATATTTATTCTATTAAATATTATATATTACTTATCTTTATTCTTTTTATATCTTATCTATTATATATCTCATATTATATAATATATTTTATATTATACTATTATATCTCTAAATATCTTTATCTATACTATCTACTAGTCTAGATATACGATTTTGCTTGCCCCCCCGAAATAAATTATTCTTGGATACTGCCCATACCTGCTTATAGGTAATATGAGATTATCTTTTCTTTCAACCAATCATGACGAATAGTAACTAAGAATTATCGACGTATAGAATGAACGCATATATCTAAGTTCAAAATAGCGGTATATATTCTCTAGTAGTTTGTTCCGATACTGTTTGTTGTTGTATATTGATTGTTGTTTGTTGTGCATGTAGCTGTTTGTTATTTGCTTATGTGGATTGATTGTTGTTGTGGTTGTTGTTGTTGTTGTTGTTGTTGTTGTTTCGTTCATGTTTTTACATACCCTAAATCAGTAAATCAGTAAATCACAATCCTCCCACACCTCCCCTCCTCCACCACCTCTATTGATCTATTGATCAACGAGTTAACAAAACCATTTATAACAAAACGCAAAACCTTTTCTATTCATTAATGATCAGGTTATCAATCTAGAATGGACGTTGGTAAATTTATGTTCCGGGCTCCTGCTATTGTCTTGTGTCTGTCCTCAGGTTGTGGAAAACCTTTCTGTTTATTAACATTTTTAAAAGAGGTCGAGATTTTCGAGCAAAAGCCTGTTAAAATCATATGGTGTTACAATGTTTACCAAGAAAAGTTTAAAGACTACAAAGATGTAATCGAATTTCACGAAGGGTTATATGACATAAAAGCTCTTCAATGTTTACCACACACCCTCTACCACTTCTAAATGCATTTTGTTCTTCACCAATCAGTCCCTCGACTGAATTGCATATTCTTAACAACATAAAAGTATTTTTTTATATAATAACAGAATATCTTTCATCAGAATAAGTATATGAGGGATGTGTCTCTTAAACACGCAGTATTTAATTTTGTTTGGACAAAGAAGGGATATGAGTCCAGGTCAATGTTGTGGCTACCCAAATGTTTCCTACTCAACGTAAAGAGTTCTTAAAAAAGTATATAAAGAAGTTACATCTATACTTCATGGTTATTTACTCTGTGAGCTTCTCCTAAGAACACGCATAGAGTGTTACTGCGTACAAATAATCTTACCCCACCGAGATTGAGACAGTATACATACCTGGATAATGAGTACTCTAGTAGCAATTATTTACCTCTTATGGCAGAAAATTTAACAACCCTGAAAAACTTCTGAAAAAACGTTAAACTGAATCTGTGAAGATGAAAAATTTATACAATGTATGCCGAATATGCCTAAATCTTATACAAGGAAATGTTCCTTTAAAGAGAACTCAGAAGGTAAAGTTACGTCGTCACAGAAAACATCATTAAAAAAACTTGCTGGTAACGTAGAAAGCTTAAAAAATAAAAGAAGGCTATTACGAAGGTGGAGGTGTGTTCCCTCTTTAATCTTTATCCGTATAGCCCCTTTGGATAACCAATGGCTGCTCAATGATGAAGAAGGTATTGGTTTCCCTACAACGATTATGAGAAGTTGAAAATATAACACAGGAACCTTACCTCTACACAAACAAAACACACAAGCAACAACCACAACACAACAGCAACAGCAACAGCAACACAACAACAACAACAACAACAACAATAACAACCACAACAGCAACAGCAACAGCAACAACAACAACAACAACAACAACACACAACAACAACAACCAACAAAACGTTTTCGAACAAACCTCAATCAGACATTCAGAAGCATCGATCGGAATAATCCTTATCACCCATTGTATTCAACAGCAGCCTTTGAGTTTATATGATCAGCAAGTTGAACAGATAAATAATTATGAGAAGGAACTGCAACAAATATTAAACTCCAATGTTAACATTCATGAAAAGAACCCTATATCAAAATGCTATACAAAAATTAGTAGATTTAAAAGTTTTATTAAAATCACCCAAGGAAGATGCAGCTCTAACAGCAGATACTAAGCCCATGGTGAAAAGAGAAGATAATTTTAGACACATACTCAAGGAAAGCTTACCAGTGAGGAGTAAGAAAACGGGTATAGCTCTATATAATATTTTAAAAGATCAGATTACTTGGAATGAACTCGGTCAAATCAATTATTGAATGGAAAACAATATTGGTCGAATATTTGGTTGAACTTGAATATCTGATCTCTCAGCGTGAAATGGAAGAGCTCCGTGACAGGATGGAACAGGATCAAACAAGAACTTCAGACTATTAATTTTCCAAGAAGTTTAATCATGAATAAACAAAGATTATCGGATCTGGATAATATTCCAATGTCCCCTAGACCTGATGCAAGTCCTGCTGGTACTTCTTTCGCCTCGGATAGATTAAAGTTGATAAGTAGAAACACATTACGTTCAAGGACGGGCCGAATAAGAAAAAATCCATGCAAAGTATCAAAATGGATTAGCTCCTGATTATTTATTATGATTTTTTATATGATTGTATTATTTGTAATTTAAAATTATGTATATATTCTATGTTATCTTTCTGTATACACTTGCTATGTTTTTAGACTTGTAATTTAAAATAGTTAACATTATTTTGTAATTAAAAAATAAAATACTTCATATATACATCTGATTTTTATATCACCTTTCTGTATAAATGAATAAAATTTTTATTGTTAATGTCATTGTGAGTCATGGAGGCCAAGGAAGCGGTCGATAAATATTACTTTGATGCGAACAGCCATACAAGTTTACGGGGGTTTTCAGGGTTTGCTTCAAAGTTTCCTCAAATTAGTAAAAAAGGAATTGAAAAAATATTTAGAAGGTGAGGATGCTTTTACCCTTCATAAACCTATACGAAAAAAATTTCCTACACGGAAAACTATAGCCCCACATTTAGATAACGTATGGCAGTTAGATTTGACCGATATGATAAAATATAAATCTTACAATGAGGGGTATCAATATATTCTTTTTGTGATAGATGTATATTCCAGATACTTTTGGTTAAGGGTTTTAAAAGATAAAAAATCAAAGACCTGTTGCTACAGGCAAGTCAGAGAACTTATAAATAAGGATGACAGATATCCCAAAATGATATGAGATAAAGGTGCAGAATTTTTAGGCAAAGAGTTTTAAGAAATAGTTTACTGAGTATAACATAGGGTATTACAACACATTTTCAGTTAAAAAAGCTGCCATAGTTGAAAGAGTACAAAGAATATAAAAGAAAGAAACCGCATAGGTATTTTCCACGAAAGATGATACATTTAAATATAATAGATATTAACAGACTTGGCTACTCTTATAATCGGTCTCATCATAGAACACTTAAGAATACCCCTATAGAGTGGTAAAGAACAAAACCCTTTGTACCTAATCAAACCCAAAGGGGAAATAAAAGATAACAGGCATTAAAGTAGGAGACTATGTGAGAGTCTCAGGACTGATGAAAAATTTTCAGAAAGAGGGTATGAAGCTGGATGGTCGAGAGAGGTTTTAAAAGTAGATACTATCAGAGAAATTCCCTAGAGACAGGTTAAAATTATACTTATCTAAAGGATTTAGACGGAGAAAAAAAAAGGAGGATTCTATAACAAGAAATACAGAAAATACATTTTGATCCTAGAGTCCCATGAGTATAAAATAGAAAATATTAAGGATCTAAAGGGAAAGGTAAAAATAGACAGTATCTTGTCAAATGGGTAGGTTACCCAATGAAGTTTAACAGTTATATAAATGCTAGCGATATTAAGAAACACTGATCAGTTTACGTTGGGAACATGGAGAGTGAATATCATTTCTATTTAACGCTGCCCTCATCGGCTTCTATGGATCTACATCCTGCTAATAAAATATCAGACTATACAACTCAATTATTGAACCCTATAACTTTTGATCGAGAAATGTATGAAGCTGGATTAAGTGAAATAATTCTCGACGCCGATATAGAGAATAGACCTGATTCATATTTGGCGTTTACGATATTTAGAAATGTTGATAGTGTTAAAAATGTATTAAAAATTAACGCTGATATGGCGGTCATCAAACGAGGCAACAAAGAATATGTCTTTGAAAGATATTTAATACACCGCGGTCTCTATAAATCGGTTACCGATGTGTTCATAGATTTAAACAAAAAATTTGAAGCAAGTCAGTTATGTAAAGATTTAGTGTTTCTTGTTAATAAATCCGTTAACGAAGATAACGTGTTAATCACCTTAAAATCTCACACTCCTGTGAACCTGAACGATAAAAGTTTATTTATTTTCCACCCTTCAACTTGGTTTCGTAATTGTCATTACTCACAGGCAGACAAAATTTTGAGAAATAATATCAAACCATCTCTAAAGGATCTAATGCGTTATATACCAACGATGGAAGAGTATGTCACAAAAAATGACACCAAGTGTTCAATACATTTTGTATGCATACCTTCTAAGATGTTTCAAGATCCTGGTATGGCCTATGTTTATACAGATATTATAGATCATCAGTACGTAGGGAATACTAAAGCCTCTTTGTTAAGAGTAGTTCATTTTCCTAAAGGTAAAAGAGTTATAAGTTTTCCTAATGTTCACTACTTACCCTTGAGTAAGACCCAACTGAGGTCGATTCGTATTTATATAAGAGATGTAGAAGGTAATCCATACCCATTCACGACTGGAACAGCAGTGTGTAAAGTACATATAAGAAAGGAACGCTCCGATAATAATAATGGAAAGAGAACGAGTCTTCTTCAGGGGGTCAAGAATGCAGAGGGGGTTGGTTTAGGTGGATTTTTTGCTTCGTCTGTTCAGAGGGCATCCCATTTGTTTAAATCAGGAGGTAAATATCTTGCTAAAAAAAGCAGCTAAGGACCGGTATAGATTACTTTCCAGGAATATTATGGGAAGGTATCGATCCTTCGAAGCAAGCTGTAAAACGACGACTTAGCCGATGCTTCTGATGAATTTAGATGATGTTAAACGAAAATACGAAGTAAGATGACGGGTCAAGGTGTAGGTCGCCGTAAAAACTATAAAGAGGAATAGGAAAGGTCCACTAAAGAAAAAGTGTATTGATGTGTTTGCCCTTTAATAACGATGATGAACGGCCATTATTTTACATAAACAGTGACACCTGTAACTATCTTTGTATAATAAGAAATGTTTAAAACAATCTCTCCTCATTATACGATTGGTAATTGTACCAGCAAAGATGCATTTCCTCATCCCTCCAGCCCAGACTGTTGTAAGAGTGAATTGGATCTTTTCTCCATGAAACCCTACACAGATTAGTGTGAGTGAATCCAACTTTATTAGTATTAAATCCCGTTCACTCAATCACAAATACAGATGTACCTCTCGATTTCAATATTCCTGGCACTTCTGATCAATATCTTGACCCATCGAATGTGTTTTTATATCTAAAGACTAAGTTGGTAAAACGAAGATGGTTCAGATCTCACAGGAACCGATCACATAGTTCCACCAAAACAAATTTCCTGTATACGTGTTTTAATCAACTTAAAGTATTTTTGAATGAAACATCTCTAGGCGCATCAGCTGCAAGTTACCCTTATTGCTATATATTGAACTTTATTACATTATTCCTCAGATGCGAAGGAGTTCATCTACATCAATGTGGATATACAATTTAAAAAGATGTGGGAACCACAGAACCGCATGCTGGTAAACTCTAAAAATAACACCTATGATATTATGGACGTGTAAATGGTGATATATTCTCTCAGGAAGGACTTATTCTACCATCTGTGGATACGCGTATCAGGTTAACTAGATCTACACCTGAATTTGCTCTTAATGTTAAAAGCGCTCTTTTAGCAACAACTACGGCACAAAAGCCTATCTTTAAATTACTGGACGCATATCTTTATGTACGTAAAGTGAAATTATCCCCCATTAAACATATGGAATAGAGAAATCTCTTTTGACCGATACAGCGAAATATCCAATCAAGAGAATTGAGACTAAATTTTTAACTTTACCCAAGGGTTATCGAGCATTAATTTACCTAACATCGTCAATGGTAACTTACTTCAGAAGGTAATAATAGGAACTGTAGAAACCGAACGCATATTCTGGAAAACTTCATGGAAAGTCCCCTTTAAATTTACCCATTTTTCGGACTTAGAGGGGTCAGTTTACATGTGAATGGTCAACCAAACGGTCGTGATTATGAGATGAATATATGAAGACTCACATTCCCAATGCTCACGTCCCTTTTTACGATTTATTCGCCAATACGGTATGCAGCGATAACGGTACGGGCGTTGATCTCAAGAATTATGCTGAAAAAGTATAATATGCATACTGATCTCTACTCGCTGATATCTTTTCAGTACTTGTAATTAATATAGCTCATTATAATCTCAATTCCTAAGAAAGGAACTTTAGGATGAGTCTCAAATTTGACAAAGTTTGACATCCTTCAATCTCAGTTCTGGTGGTATCTGGAACATTCTTCAATAATCATTCCGAGTATATGTACAGAGTATGAAATATAATCTTGATATTCATTAATGATATGTTATATGGATGGAAGAGAGGCAAATATTATATGTCTCTTCAGAGTTAGCGAAAAGACCACGTATGTTTAAGCGTTGTATCTGCAGCTCATGTAATTTGAACTGCCATGTTTCCTTGTGAATACTGGATCACCTTACTTGTTTAGGTCTTATATTTTCTATCGACTCTTCCCCGGGATAGTTTCAGAGAGCACATGCATAGTGTGATGGAGCTTTGATATAACAATGAATTTATTTATTTATATCTGTATTTATCTTGTCTTATGACTGTTCTTTGGGATTGTGAGATTGGTTATGTCCCTTAAATGTAATGCTCATTTTACATGTTACCTGAGTCGTTTTACTTAAATACTATCAATAGTAGGTTTTCCCCAGATGTGTCATCTTTAATAGTGTATGGCCAACGCCTTCTTTATTTTTTTAACTGTACGACGCATTCCCACCTTCAGGTCCTGAATTTGAGAGTGTGTGTTAATTCTGGCTCATCGTATTTTGCATCTTCATTCAAGTATGTTGTTTTTTTATAGATGTTTTGCTGTTGCTTTAGAGCAGCATATTGTAATATATTATGAGTGCAAAAGTTTATCCTGTTTAACGATTATGTAGTTTTGCACTTATTAGTTTCATCTACTTTGAAGCTGTGTATTTATAAGGTGAAAACTTGTTTTCGTTTCGCCCTCGCTCGCGTAGTTTGATTGTCTCTCAAACGATATCTTAATTATTTTACCCAAATCTGAAAAATATGACTTAAATCAATAGACTTGTATTTGTCTTTACTCTGCATCTCCATTCAACAATTAAAACGTCTTTCATAAAAATATATAGAGGTACTTAACGGAAAACGATTATTCTTTTGAGCAAACTCATGCCCAAAAACATTTATAGTTATGAAAACATAGAACACTCTGTTCTGATTCTTCCACTGGCGTACCATCTCGGCCTTCGTACATGGCGGACGCGAGCCGGGGCGCGCGCACCCGTTCGCTCGTGCACCTGCTCGGTCGGTCTCGCGCCTGGGCGGGCGCGCGTACGCCCCGGCGTACGCGCGCAGGTATCATCAGTCTTGCGCGGCATCTGCTATTGGCGGCTGCCGCCAGGGCGTAGCGTGCTCCACGCATCGTCCTGGGCTTGGTAACGCATAACAATTTAGCAATAGCATGAGAGATGAGAATAACAGAGGCCTAAAACACTAACATATGCATGTTGAAAGATACTATCGGATCGGGTTTGTAGTACCGAACATTACATATTCATTCTAACACCTATATTGCTATTTGAATTATACTCAGGGTAACCTCCTGTGTACTGATCGGCCATACACCGCACTGGCTGCTCGTGCATTGACTCTATTGTCACTTCAACGTCATAGATCAGAGCTCCTTTCTCCGTTCTCCCTTCTATTACACTTCCAAATTTCAGTCTTCTATGATCAATTTAATTTTTAAGGGTGGGGTCCCCACCCCTTCATGGGGACGCCAGGGGTACGTAATTTCACCTCTACTGATGACGATTATATCTTTGGCATCCTATAACTCATTCCTTCCAATATTTTTATAAACACTCCTTGGTGATCCATTAACTCTAAACCTCTATAGATATAAATAATTGGAATCAGAGGCTGAGCCGGAGCGCGGAGCGCAGCCTGCAAAAGAGTGTCGTAAAAACTGAACGAAGCGGGGAGATGAGGAGATAATTAGATGTAGAATACGTAGAAGGCTTTATAAAACAACTAGGAAGTGACCCTTCGGGTCACTTCTTCGTGTAATATAATACAAACAAACAAACAGACAAACACAGACCTTCGGTCTGTGTCTTCGGTCAGACAGACCTTCGGTCTGTCTGGACCTTCCAGCTGTTCGATTTTAGGCCTAAATCTTCGCTCACTCAGAAGCCGCAACAAGGGCGTAAGCGCAATATCCTATCGACCCTCGGGGCGACCACCCCTCTATATACATCCTACAGACTTGAATTTCAACGGTTGCATGGCTTATCCCATACATAGATTATATTCCGAGTTTCAGACCTATAGCTCTTATACTTTTTGAGAAAAGGGTGGTAGATACCAAACCGGGGCAATACTACTATATATATATATATATATAATATATATCAATATATATATATATATATATATATATATTATTATTATATATATATATATATATATATATATATATATATATATATAATATATTTTTTACGGTTTCACCACCACTCACGGGCAATGCCCTAATCAAGGAGGGGGTGTTAAACAACAAAAATTCAACTAACACAAATTAAGCAGATGAGCACAGACTCGATCGGGCTTAAAGTGAGGGAAGATTAAATTGAGTAGGAAACCAGTAAGTATGGAAGAGATTCCACAGAACAGCGGTGGCAGGAAAGAAGGAGGCACCGCACAGCTGAACTAGTCTTGAGTTGCTGATATCAACACAACAACTACCATGTGACCGACACAGCAACTCTCGCTCTTGTGCCTAGCGAGGGCGTCTTAAAGGGTGTGGCTACGGCGAGTTGTGAAAGTTCCCTCGAAGCACTTGCCGCTACGTGTATCTAATAGACAAAGAATAACACGCTACCAATCATCTGGCTTCGCAAAAAGATAGAGGGTCAAGTGAACTAGAAAAGAACGGACAGTTGATAAGTTTCTTTTTGCTTTTTGACTCTACTCTTCTATCCAAAAGTCCCGGGTGAAACCCTGGCCCCTCCGCAGTATAAAATGAGAGCAGTATACTCCAATTACAAGGGCGGATGAGGCCGCTTTGTATTACTACTGGAGTAACTGAGAAGAAGGAAAAAAGTCTCGCAGTCAAACAGAACTCCAGCTTCCTTGTGCGCTCCCCTGCCCTTAGCAACGCTTTGTGGTTGAAGAGTACTCCAAGCCATTTTTTTTTGTTTTATGTTAAGGCCAAGTATGTTTATATTGTCAGCACAGGAGAGCCGAGAGAACCGTCGAAAGAGAGAAAGGAAAGTTAGAAGGTGTCTTAGAGAGGAGATTTTGTATAGAAGTTGAGCTTTTTTAAAGAATTGGATATCTTCACAAAGGTTCATCTGGCCTACGACTCTCCAACCTCCGGAAATTCTAGGTAATTCTACAGATCAGCGGAATAAGAATCGGAATATTAAGTACGAGAGGGTCATATTTTCTAGAAGTAAAAGAAGGGCAGTCAATTGAATATGAGTTTGGAAGAAGTGAAGGGTCGAGTATCGGTTACTGGATGAGTGAGCATAGAGTTTAGTATTAGTTGCAGGTGAGAATATCAGTTAAGTCAAAAAGTGACGGAATGAAAAGTAGGAGATAAGACAAGAACGCCTGGAGGAACGAGGGCCACTAGTGACAGAAAGCGATTGAAAGAGTCGCCCCATCAACACACTCAGCCCGATATTGAGCGATTTTGAAAGAAAGCTAGACATAAGTAAGCAAAGAGAAGGAGGAAACCCAAAAGGCAGGGGACGCCTGGAGAGCAGTGACGCTGCCTATTCTCGGATCAATTGCTTTGGATAGTCCAAGCGCTCACCACGCGAGTCTCCCCGTAGTTTCCTAGGGCGGAAAACCATAATCAGTAAGATAGGAAGTATATCGCCAGTAGACTCCATGCACGCCTAAAGCCGTACTGGCGATCGGTTAAAGAAGTGAATGCAATTCCAGAATGATCTAGAAAATGAGAAGTTGAGAAGAGTTTCATAAGATCTTAGATAGATATACAAGTAGGGAGCTATAGGGCGATATGGGTTAGAGGAATCAGAGCGGCTTCCTTTTTTCGGAATAGTTTAGGACATATGTGCGTGCTTCCAACACTAGGAAGTGCTAGTATGAGACATAGAGAATATAGTTGAAAGAGGGGCGGGGATAGCAAGGAAGCACACTCCCAAAAACTTCAGGGGAGGAATGCCATCCGGCCACCCGCCTTCCTAACGTTCGTAAGATTTCAGGAGCCGCATGCACCCCGATCGAATGTAATTGACTATAGGCAAAGGCGGTAGGTACAACCTTGAGAGGAAGAAGATAGGTAGGGAGGAGGAATGCCAAGAATCGTCAGGGTTGTAGTTAAGATGGATAAAAATAGAGGCCCGAAAGAGATTGGCCTTTTTACAGCTTGGAGAATTAGAAACAGAACCATCTCAGAGCGAATAAGAGAGGAAAGACAGATTTACAGAAGTTGTTGTAGATGAGATGTTTTTATCAAGAGGCCAGAAAGATTTGTCGAGTAGGATGAACCAATTAGGAGGCTTTAGCGCACTTTCGTTTGATGAAAGCCCGCTTTGCTCGTCGAAAGAGTATCCCTGCAACGAATTTCTAAGCTGAATGAAAATTAGCAAAGAGTGATAGGAGAACGAGAATTTTTCCACTCCCGATACGCACTGTCTCTAGCCTGGATGGCCTAGAGAACAAGCAACGATCGAAACCATGGTATTTAATGAGGAGAGAAAGTATTTAGTCGAGGAAGGAATAACCTAACTCATTGGTTCTCCAGTCAACGATTAAGCTCCCACCTTCAATCGGCAGAAGTTGAAGCGTCACCAGAGACAATGCAGCATTCACTCCAATTATAGTTAGTCGTAGAAGCAACGTTTCAAGGCCTCCCCCAATGCGGCCCGATCAAGTGCCAAGAAAAAACGCGTAGGGGCAGGATGGAGCTGTTGGAGAGAAAGTATTATTAAGTGATATAAGGTTTGTCAGATTTAACCAATAGGAAGCGAAGGTGGTGGGTATAGAGAGAAAGGACTAGTGGTGAAACATAGGATCAAGTGTGTTCAAGAATTTGGTTGGGACGAACCGGAATGTGTGTGGGTTCTTTAAATTAGTTCTTCCAGATCGTTGAGAATGCTAAAATGATTTGCCTCCTCCCCACCTAAATGGAGTATGAGAGGGACCGAACGCATTCAGTGTTGTGTAACATTGAGTCCCCTAAATAGAGGACCTGAGTATTTGGGGATGAGAAGCATGTAACATTCTCGTGAGAAGTAGTAAGAAGGATATCCAAAAAAGGCGTGAAAATCTGTTCTGTTAGGGAACAGTAGCAGAAGCACAAGATTATTGTAGTAGAAGGAAGAAAGATTTAAGCCACAGAACATCGAAGTTAGGAGATTCGAGATTCTCGAAGACGTGTTACAGGAGTGTTTATGTTTACATAGGCACATACTCCATCCTTTAGACGGAAATTATGAAATAAGTTATAGTTGGATACATTATAAGAGTTAGAGGATGAATTCCTAGCATCTGGGTCTCAGACAGGGCAAAAGGTTAGGATTAGAGTTAGAGAGGTGGTAATCCACGAATGCAGAGTTAGATTGCAAGCCCACGGATGTTAGCAAAGTCGATAAGTAAGCCCACGGTGCAAATCTGCCATCTTGCATGAACATAAAAAAACCCACATTTCAAACATGACCAAAATCTGAGATTCACAGAAAATGTGTGAGCCTGTCTGAAAATTATTCACACGTCTAAAACCTAAATTTAAAAACCGTAAATGCTAAAAAGCTAAAATCGTATTTCCAGTAATTTTACCAGTTAAAAAATATGTAAAAAATATGAAAATCCTAAAGTTAAACACTAACGCTCACTTGCACCCCTATAAATTCGCGAATAAAAAAAAAAGTAAATAAATATGATTTAACATTAAAAACCATAAAATTTAAAAGTTAAAGTGCCAAAATAATAAAAATCAAATTTTAAACTGTGAAGACAAAATTCAAATTCATAAACAGTATTAACTTTAAAATAAACCAACGTACGGGTACAGCTCAACTTAAAAAAATTAAACATATATATATATAACTATTTATATAATATATATTAATATATATATATATTATTATATTATATTATATATTATATATTATATATATATATATATATATATATATAATATATATATATATATATATATAAAATAAAAAATATATATAATATTATATAAAAAAAAAAAAAAAATTAAAAACAAAAAAATAATAAAACATATTATATATTTTTATTATTATATATATATATATTATATATATTATATACTATTTTATTTATCTTGATTTTAATTCTGGGGATAAATCAAACTCGGCCTACATCTGACTGGTCTTTATTTTCTTTAGAAGATATTTATTGATATGTAACGCCCTAGAGGCTCTAAAAATAATATATGATGCCATTAGAAATAAAAAAAAAATTAATAATGAATGCTTGATAAAGAAATTCAATAATAGAATGCAAAAGGTCGAAAATATAGCACATAATAAAAAAAAGATGATATAAATTTTATATCCTTTAAATTTAAGTAAATTCTAAATATAAACATGGAAGTACTAAAAAACCCATAATGGAATAAATATTAAAAAAAATTAGTATGATCATAACATTAACAAGATTGGGCAATAAAATAATCAAATTAAAAAAAAAATTCACAAAATTACTTCTCATTGAGATTTGAAAATGTAAAGAAAAAATAAAATCTTTGAGATAGTACAAACACAACATATAAACTACCTAATGAGTTTTGGCTGATCATATTAAAAAAAAAAAAAAGTAAACAAAAGAAAAGTAATAACGCAAATAACATTTTTGAACTAGCAAAAGACTAACAGCTACAGCATTGAATTGGTTTGCTCTTTTCCTGTTCATGAAAAGCAATAAAGAAATAAAGCATATTTATATTAAATATAAAATTAAATGATGATTTAAAGTACTCATTTTAGTTCTTTCAAACTGAAGATAACGAAAACATATAGATAACTGAAAAATCACTTGAATAATAATATAATAATTAATAATCAATAATAATTAATAATAATAAATAATAACTAATATAATGATAATATAATTAATTGTTAACATGAAATTGGTTCATGATTTAATTTTTTTCAGTAATTAGTGCAATTAAGAAAAAATGATCATGCTATCATATTTGAATAATACAGTAAAATATGAATAATAATTAATATATATATAATAATAATAATAATAATAATATATATAATTAATAATGTAATATAATAATACCTATTTTCTAGACTAGTATTAAGAAAACTTAAATGAAAAATCAGAAAGAAAATATTTAGGGAATTGAGAAGTTTAAAAGTAAAACTTATAATATATTATAATAATAATCAATAATATATAATATATAATCATAATAATAATAAATAATAATAATAATAATAATATAGTTTAAATGTCTTATTGGTTTAAATATTTAAGAGATTTAATAACTGATAATAATAAAGTTTTTAATGATAATAGTAATACTAAAAAAATAATAGCAAGAAATAATAATAATAATAATATAATAATAATAATTAATAATAATAATTTAATTATAAATTAATAATAATATATAATAATCATAATAATAATATAATATAATAATAATAATATATATAATAATAATAATAATAATAATAATAATATAAATAATAATAATAATAATAATAATTTGCTAGAAGTCCAAATATATTAGTTCCTTTTGCATACCTCATCGCTAAATACATAGAGGGGTTACGAATACCTGTAACTTTTTAGTTACAAACACCATTTAATATGTACAAACACATTATAACACAAGTCCATTACTAGATTGGAATAGCAAGTAAGTATATTAAAAAGGTAAAATAGAATACAATATGAACCATACAATCTTAGATATAACCTTTCGGAGGTACCAACTCTTCTGCATAAAACATGATGTGTAATCTCAGTCATGATGACGTAACTCTTCAAACAACAATAATAATATAATAATATAATAATATAATAATATTATAATAATATATAATCGAACTAATAAAATCAATTAATAATACTATCACAAATTCAAGTGAATCACGAATATCCATTGATAATAATAATAATAATAATAATAATAATAATAATATTAATAATGTTTAATTAATGTTTATAATATTGAAAAAAAGAAAGCATTTCTCTCTTAAAAATATCACTGTCAGAATTTGCTAAGATAACTGTTTTCTTAAAGTTTTGCTACTACTACTACTACTACTACTACTACTACTACTAATAATAATAATAGCACAAAGTTTAAGCAATTCGAGGATATGCATTGAAAAATAATAATAATAATAATAATAATAATAATAATAATAATAATAATAATAATATTAATAATAATAATAATATTAATAATAATAATAATAATAATAATAATAATCGAACTAATAAAATGATAATAATACTATTCAAATTTATAGTGAATCAGAATAATAAAAAGAATAATATAATAATAATAATAATAATAATAATAATAATAATAATAATAATAATGTTTAATTAATAATGTTTATAATATTAAAAAAAAAGAAAGCGTTTCTGTCTTAAAAATATAGCTGTCAGAATTTGCTAAGATAACTATTTTCTTAAAGTTTTACTACTACTACTACTACTACTACTACTACTACTACTACGACTACTAATACTATATGATAATATATAATAATATATATAATAATAAAATAATAATAATAAAATAATAATAGCATGAGTTTAAGCAAATAATAATAATAATAATAATAATAATAATAATAATAATAATAATAATAATAATAATAATAATAATAATAATAATAATAATAATAATAATAATAATAATAATAATAAATAATAATAATAATAATAATAATATATAATCAAAGGATAACAGCAGAAGCAGCAAAACTGATAAAAGAACAATAATTATAATATTAATAAGACTGATATGATTAGCGATCGAAACTTAATTAAATTAATTCTTTCAAAAAGAATGGATGAATTATAGTAATCAAATTAAGAATACCAAAAAAAAGAAATGATGCTAAAAATAAATTATAGTAGTAAATGGTATATAAAAAAATTTGCACTGTTCTTATCTTCTGTTAGTAGTATGGAGAAAAAATAAATGTAATAAGAATAATAAACAAAATAAAAATTATTTCCATTATTCGATTTTAAAAATGTTTGAGGAAGAGAAGTTCCTTAACTTCTTAACATTGGTAATAATAAATAATTTATAATATAATAATAATAATAATAATAATAATAATAATAATAATAATAATAATAATAACATACTCGCGTGGTCATATTATTTTAAGAAAAATAGTAATCGTTTATTTGTAATAAAAAGGATACTCGCACGATCATATTATTTTAATAATAATAATAATAATAATAATAATAATAATAATAATAATAATAATTTTTATGAAAGAGAAATAAGAATATAACATTTAAAAGAAGTATTATGTAATATTCGATTTAACTGGTAGCCAAATAATATGCGCACTGTAAATATTAATTGAATATAATAGTAATAAATAATAATAATAATAATAATAATAATAATATTTTTAAATGTCGCAAGTATTAACTTGGAAATGTTTTAAGATTAGAAAAAAAAATTATAATAATTTAACAATCATCTTGAGCGATGAGAAAGAAAAAAAGTTTCTTAATTGACTTTAATTTTTCAAAAAAAAAAAAAAAATTTGCTGTGCCTCGGTGGCACTGATAAATATTAATCGTAAAGTTTTTATAATAATAATAATAATAATAATAATAATAATAATAATAATAATAATAATAATAATAATAATAATAATAATAATAATAATAATAATATGTTAATGCACTTTCGTTTGTAAGTGCTCCTTAATAATATCGTTTTATAAAAAAAAATTGATAAAAACTTAACTTTGAACGTAAGGAAAAGTAAAAAAAATGTAATACTTTTAATTAAAAGTAATATAAAAATTCTTACCAAAAAGAAGGAGGAAGTTAGTAGGACCGGAGACTTTGGCTTCCAAGACTTTTATGAAAAAGAGGAGAAAAAGTTGCAATTTATATAGCAAATTGAAAGCGAGGGAGGGGGATAAAGAAGATTAGTTGGACAGATAAGTTAAGATTTTAGGTTTAAGAAGAGTGATTAAAATGTGTAAATTTAAGAAAAGAACAAATTTGTTTGCTAGATAAAGGATGGACTTTAGATTTTCTGGACTTATTAAGTAAATGATCAAGGTTTGAAAAGAGTTTAGCTGCGTAGATAATGTAGGATTTTATGTTTACCTAAAATGTGATTAAAATATAAATAACTTGAGTTGTCTAGCATTTATGGTCCTTTGAGGTATAATTATGTATTTATTATATTCTTAAATATATATATATATATATATATATATATATATATATATATATATATATATATATATATATATATATATATATATATATATATATATATATATATACTATATATATATATATATATATATATATATATCAGCGACCCAGCAACTCTTTACTACACATGTGCTCCCCTCACTCTCTCTCTATATAACCATACTTATATATATATATATATATATATATATATATATATATATATATATATATATATCTCTCTCTCTCTCTCTCTCTATATATATATATATATATATATATAATTAACAAAATAATTATTTATGTGAGATATTTGAGTTATCCATATTTTACAGTTTTCTTTAGCTTATAATTATATATATGGTACCTTATTATTTTTACTTTCAAATTCCAGATATTAGGATTTATATATATATATATATATATATATATATATATATATATATATATATATATATATATATATATATATATATATATATATATATATATATATATATTTATATATATTTGCCTATATATATATATATATATATATATATTCATATATTTACAGCTATTCCTCTCTATATATATATATATATATATATACATATATATGTTAATTATTTTTATCCGAAATGTGCAATAAGAAGATTATTTAAATTTTTATTTAAAATTTTTTTTTTTTATAAATAAAATGAGTGTTTTATTAGTTCTAGGTATGATAAAAATATAGCATAAATTAAATTCACGAATTTTGTACCGCTTTCCCAAAAGCTTTGCAGGCAAATCATAATTTGAATGATAAAAAATAGCATTATTCAATGGCGATGATTCTTACACTTTTTATTTAAATTTTACAAAATCTTTCATTTGTATTATGCAATGTATTCTTTCAGATGACCTATTTTCACGAAAAAAATAAGAGAATTTTTATCATAACTTTATATGAAATTTGAAGAAAATCGTTGATTTCAATATTGATAACTCATGCAAACCAAGAATATATATATATACTGTGATATATATATATATATATATATATATATATATATATATAACATACTATTCTTATATATATATACCATATATATATATATATATATATACTCTCTCTCTCTTTCTCTCTTATATATATTGAAATTTAAGCCACACCAAACCAGAGGGAAATAGTGAATTGGGGGTATTCTCAACATGTAGCATTCCGATCACCTCTGACTTTGTTGACATATTGAGCATTATCACACTGTAATGAAATAGCATTATAAGTATATATATATATATATATATTTATTTATATATATATATATATAACTAATATATATATATATATATATATATATATATATATATATATATATATATATATATATATATATATATATATATATATATATATCAACTTTTATGTTAACAAAACGAAAAATTAGAATTAAGAAAAGTTAAAATGAGAGTACTAGTTAAGGCTGAAATAGAAAACTGATTATGTAACTAGTGCTTGATCGGATGGAAGAAACCTAACTTATCTTGTACATCTTTTTTAAGAAGGCAAAAATTGAAATTTAATAACTTAAAAGAAAAAAAGAAAATGATGGTATCTAACGTGTTTCCAGTCCGGGTGTAATAAAAGTTTTTACCATATTTATAAAACATCCAAAAAAGCAAAAAAAAAAATTAATAAGTTAAAAATGAAAACTAGGACTATGTGGCGTGCTTCCAGGCGTGTGTAATAAATGTTTTACCACCATATTTATATAAAATTCCCGAAAAGCAAAAAATGAAATTGTGGTTCCTCTGAAATTTAAACGGGCTATGTACCATTTTTGTCGAAGTGTAATAAATGCTTTACCATATTTTACTAATCAGAAGAAGAGCATAAATATGAGAAATTTAATAGTTAAAGAAAAATGATAACTGGACTATGGCGTGCTTCCAGTTACCATATTTATAAAATATCCGAAAAGTAAAAGATGAAATTTAATAGAGTGAAAAAAAAATGAAATTAGGACTAAGTAGCATTATTCAGTCGTGTGTGGCATTGTACCATATTTAGAGTAATTCCCGAATCTTCTAAAAAATAAAGAAATTTAATGAGAGAAAAAATATGAAAACGATGGCTATGTACCTTGTATGTACCTTGTCGGATGTAATAAATGCTTTACAAATTTTATAAAATTTCCAGAAAATCCCAAAAATACACTCTAACAGTTTTAAATAATGTAAAATGTAATAATGTAAAAGCATAATAATAGGGGCTTGATTGCCTACGCATCTTCACAGCTATACGTATTTTATATATATAAGTACTTACTCGTACCTATAGTTTCTCCTAAAATTATTCACAAATCAGTATCCTCACACTTTTAAAATGATTTTCTATCTATAAATTAAAGCTAAATATATATTGCATGTATCAAATTTACCAAGAATCAAGCAAAGAGTTCCTTTTATTTGAGGTATCGGTTACTGAAGCCACGATAAAAATGTGGAAGGAAAATGTTTCCACCGTCGAAGTGTAGGTGTGATCACGTAATAATTTTAGTTGAGTATTCCCACACTAAGGTGCGCATAAGGCATGTAGATGTTACAGTAAGTAGATCATTAGAACATTAGAAATAAAAAGACAGTAAGAAGCCACATGGGCCTATCGAGATTGTCCCAGTGAAGCCAATAGAACCAATCACCAATACAATATTGCATAATCGCAATATTTAACAACTACATATTATTAAGAACGAGGATAGGACAGGCTGGACACCTTGTGTCGCTTTGAAGGGAACTCGATTGCTTTGAAACTGTTCTTGAACTCAACTTTTTTTGGGTTGGGGAATAGCTCAGTCGTAAAGCTTCGAGCATATTGTCCTCATTTCGCAACACGCGGTGGTTCAATCTCGGAGAAGGCTTTACCTTCTCACTTTATGTTCTTTGTTTAAGATCTAAATAATAAATTGCGATTACGCAATATTTAACAACTACATATTATTAAGAACGAGAGATAGGACAGGCTGGACACCTGGTGATGTCATCTTGAAGGGAACTCGATTGCTTTAAAACTGTTCTTGAACTCAACTTTTTTGGGTTGGGGGATAGCTCAGTCGTAAAGCATCGAGCATATTGTCCTCATTTCGCAACATGCGGTGGTTCAATCTCGGAGAAGGCAGTAATTCTTTACCTTCCCACTTTATGTTCTTTGTTTAAGATCTAAATAATAAATTGCGATTACGCAATATTTAACAACTACATATTATTAAGAACAGGAGGGATGGACAGGCTGGACACCTGATGATGTCGCCTTGAAGGGAACTCGATTGCTTTAAAACTGTTCTTGAACTCTCTCATTTTTTTTTTTTTTGGGTTGGGGGATAGCTCAGTCGCAAAGCATATTGTCCTCATTTCGCAACACGCGGTGGTTCAATCCCGAAGCAGTTATTCTTTACCTTCCCACTTTATATGTTCTTTGTTTAAGATCCAAATAATAATGCGATTATACAATGTTAACTATATTTATATATATATATATATATATATATATATATATATATATATATATATATATATATATATATATATATATATATATATATATATATATATATATATATATATATATATATATATATATATATTCAAGGACATCGTTGTCATAAAATATTTATGATTATCAATATTTTCAAGTTGTGTGTCTTTTCTTTCAATTTTAGGGATATAATTTTTTATTGTAGTATTTCATTCCAGGACTCGTAACTTAAATCTTTTCGCAGATAAATGAATATGGAGACTTATTAAATATCATTAAAAAAGTTGATTTACAGTTTACCGCTTTTCCTAGTCATAATACACTCAATAGTGTTGATATTTATGTCTTGATTCAGAGTTTTATGGCAGCATAGATATATATTCCCTATGGGGCTATTCATAAAATATGTAACAATGAGATTGGGGATGGTGGTCTTTGACAGTGTTATCATGAACACCGGGGTCGGTGGGGGGAGGGTCTTATTTCTGGCGTTATGTAACTCTCTGGGGGAAAGATCTAAAGCGTTAATTGTTTGAAATACATCAAATCATCGCTATACGTATTTAGCTGATATTTTTATTATTAATTTGCAAGATTTCTTTAAAATGTTTGTAAAAACTCCTGTTATTTTTACTCGAAGAGGAAAATAATTCTAGGACCATGTATTGAGTAAATTAATTTTGTTATTTTTAGATTATTTCCCTCCTCTCTCCCTATGGGAGAAGGAGGCCAGTTCAAAAGTCTAAAATTTTTCCTAAGGTAATTTACGAACAATCAATACATAATTTGTACATTTAATATTATGTTTGATTTAGATGAAAGGTCTCAAGCTCAAGCATAATATGAATTAACAACTCAATGTAACATATTTTGTTTATTTATATTTTTATGTTTTTATATGTTTTTGACAGAGAATCAAAATCACATTAATTTTTGTGCATCGTTGATAGTTTTTGAGATATTTGTACCTTCATATTTGCTACGTATATACTCACCGTTTCTCTGTGGCAGCGTGTTGGTGTGATATATTTTAATATTATAATGATAAATAAGACAACATTAAATGTGTTTTCCTTTATTGGAGGGTGTTTGGGAAGTAAAACAAACATTAAAAAATGGACAATACCATTATGACATTGTAAATGCTATGATGTAGTGCTATTCTTGAAATTAAAAGTGCTTTGACGATCGAGATTTTCTAGAGGGAAGCCTCTTAATGTTTTCTCAGTAGAGATCATATATAGTTTCCCAACATTGCAGTATCTCATCGCCCTTGGTATCTTCTTTCCATTGTTGCGATGTCCTGATGAAATCTCTCGCCATGCTCCTCGCTGACATCACCTGAAGAAATGTAGGTGTGAATGCAAGAAATGTACCTTTAGGGACATACGACAACCCAGTTCCTTGAAGCTTTCAATAAGCTTTGCTACCAGCTGTTTGTAGTTAGGATCTTTGTGATTTCCTAGGAATCCACGAACTACACCACGAATTGCACACCAAGCTTCTCTTTCAACATTCGTCATCGCTCTTTCAAGTTTCTCCGACTTCAACATTGCGTTTATTTGGGGTCCAACAAATATGCCACCCTTGATCTTAGCATCAGATAGTTTGGGAAACATAAGACGTATTTCCTGAAATGCTTCTCCTCCATGATCTAAGACCTTCACAAATTGTTTTACCAATCCAAGTTTAATATGAAGTGGAGGTAATAAAACTTTGTTCGACTCGACTAACGGCTGTCTGAGAACATTTAACTTTCCTTGCTGCAGTTCAACTCGTGCTGTCCATTAATCTTTCTGATCTTTGCAACATGAATATTTTGTATACTATCACTGTAAACCAAGTCAAGAATGCAAGCTCTTGAAGTCACCACAAACATCCCACTGGAAATCAGCATAGCGTATTTTGTCAAGAAGTTCTTTAACATTATCGTAGGTTTCTTTCTTCTGTACGGAGTGTGCAAGAGGCAAAGATGGATATCGATTTCCATTGTGTAGCAACACTCCTTTGAGACTTCTTGTTGAGCTGTCTATGAACAGCCGCCATTCTGCAGGATCATGCTTCAGTCCAACAGCAGTAAACAAACCATTCACATCTTTACAAAAGCACAGTTCGCCACTAACATGATAGTAGATTTCAAACTCCTCATGTCGTTTCCGGTACACACATGCCCTGCAGTCGTCCCCTAGTAGATTCCATTCCTTCAGCCTTGATGTTAACAGTTCAGCTCCTGACTTTGTGAGATTTAAATCCCTGATCAAATCATCTAGTTCATTCTGACTTGGAAAGTGACGCTCCGAAGTCGTTCTTGGTATAAAAGATTCTTCCATTTCTTCGTATGAAATATCTATTGCATCTTCTGTCTGCAAAGGGGGAGGTAAGTACATACAGCAACGACACCAAAGACTTGATTGACATTAGTATAGCATGCATTTTTAGGAACATGAATACGTTATAACGACTTTAACATTCATGTAAATCAAAAGTAATACGGTTAGACAATATGAGAAGAAATATACTTACATATTCTGGTGGTTGAGGTACTCGTAAGCTGTCATCATGTGGGACAGGTGCTATAGATTATGTCTGGGTACTTTACAGCTCGTCTTCCTTTACCTTTTCTGTACTTTGTAACATCAATGATACAAAAGTAGCAATCATCATGATGGTTCTTCAGCTCTCTCCAGACTCTTGGAAAGATAAAAGGTATAGCTCATCCAGTACCTTGTAGCCATGCTTCTAGAGTAGATCGATAGCTTCCACATGCTACGTAAGGTGTATGACTTTCCTGGTCTGCCCATACCAATTCCAAAATAAAGTCTGTGCGCTGTGCAGGGTTGGCACTGCCACGATCTTGCCAGGATACTTGCTTTTTGTGCAATATAAGCTAACCACACGCATAACAGAAAGCATCTGAAATATTTACATGTACTCTAGTAGCCATCCCAAGGTGTTACTAATATATTTATTAATTAGCTATCTGTCTGAAAAAATAGAACATACAACAATTAGTGGAGGACAGCAAACATTGTAATATAGACTAATAATTATTATAATTATAAAAATGGCCCTAACACCATTCCTGTTGATTCTTATGTAAAATGACCTCCTAATATGATCTCTCGTTTCCCCCATCACCCACCGTTTTCAGGGGAGGCCCCACCTATTTTTATCACTTTTTGATAATTTGGAGGGATGAAAAGGATTATTTTAAGTGTTTATTCTTCTGAATAGAGGGTAGAAAAAGCTCCTACAAAACATGAATATTTGTAGCAAGGAGGTAGATTTTGGGGAGGGGATTTGCTATAAATTGAAAAATCATTAAAAATGATAAATTTTTCCGTGTTTTTCGCAATTTTTTTCACTAATTTCCTACATATTCCAGCTTCCAGCCCCCCCTCATCTGCCCCCAAACAGCCCAAAATAATAAAAATATGTATCTACTCCACTGATAAAACCCGGAACACTTTTTCCTTCCATATTTTCCCATTTAATATGGCGTGAACATTTTCAAACTCTGTGCATCGGTTCATCGGTTCATCGGTTCGGGTCATCGATTCATGCTATTAGCTCATGTCGATCATTGATTTATCGACCCATGCATTTATTTGTTTTTTTTACTCTGGTGGATCTCACGTAGGTCTTTGGCTTTTCCCAAATTAAATATTTATTGCAACTTCAAATATTTTTACCTCTGCATCATCCGTTCCCTTTTCATCCAACATATACACTAAATATTTAAACTCAAACACTTTTTCCAGCTGCTCACCATCTAACATAACTTCACACCGAGGACTGTCCTCACTTACAACCATAACCTTACTCTTATCTATGTTTACTTTCAAGCCCCTCCTTTTTACACACCCTGCCAAATCTCTCTACCAATCCTCTCAAACTCTCTTCCACTCTCTTCCATTCTCCATCATTCTAACACCATCCTTTGCCACTCTCACCCTCAATTCTTTCATAACCCCAGCCATATACAAATTGAATAACCAAGGAGGCATAACACATCCCTGCCTCACCATGCTTTTAATATTAAACCAATTACTTTCGACTCTATTTATTCTTACATACGCTTCACTATCGTCATACATACTTTTGATTCCATTCAGAAGCTTACCACCAACACCATATATCACTAACACCTGTCATGGAGCTTCCCTATTAATCCTATCATACGCCTGTTGCAAATCCATAAAACCTAAATACAATTTATTCTTCTCCTCC
>JABUQX010136629.1:32500-42034 GCA_015478945.1 Trachelipus rathkii
ACTACGCAAACTCCCCATAGTCCCCAAGGGCAGAAGACCATAAATCAGTTAGATAGGAAAGTATGTCGCAGTTGACCTCGAACGTCGAAATCCATACATCTGAAAGAAGGGAATGAAACTCCAGATGATCCAGGAAATGAGAGTTAAGAAGAGTTTCAAAAATATTTTGGACAAAATACAAGTGAGAGCATATAGAAATGGTTTGAAGAGATCAGAACGACTACCAGTTTTCGGGATCGGTTGGCGAACATAAGCGCGCTTCCACTGAGGGAAAAGTATTGGTGTAAAGACATAGCGAGTGAGTTCAACGAGGACAGGCGCCAGCTCAGAAGCACACTCCCTCTCAAAACACGGGGAGGAATGCCATCCGGGCCACTAGCCTTCCTGGCGTTCATAGATTTCAGGATCTCATGCACACGATCATGTGTGATCACAGGTAAGGGCATAGAAACCTGAGAGGAGATGGAGTAGTAGGAGAGGAATGCCAGAATCGTCCAGGGTAGAATTAGATGAAAAAAGGGGCGAAAGAGATTGTCTTTTCAGAAGGGAGGTTAACAACAAACCACAAGCGAGCTAGGAGGAAAGTCAGATTTACAAAAGTTGTGAGATGTTTTTTTCAAGAGGCGAGAAATTTTTATCAGTAGGAGAACCAAGAAGGTTGTCGCACTTTCTTTTAATGAAAGCGCATTAGCCTGTCGAATAGTAACCCTGCAACATTCCGAACAGAATGAAAATTAGTAAGAGTGCTAGTGATAGGTCGTACTGTACGGCTTTTAAGTCTAGGTTAGGATAAAATGTGAGTTAGGTAGACAGAATTAATATATATATATATATATATATATATATATATATATATATATATATATATATATATATATATATATATATATATATATATATATATATATATATATATATATATAATATCAAAGAGAGTCAGACAGAAAGTTCAGTTACCATATATATATATATATATATATATATATATATATATATATATATATATATATATATATATATATATAATATATATATATATATATATATATATATATATATATATATAAAAATAGAGGGGGTTTTATATAGTTAAAAAGGACCTTTTCTGTTTACGACTCTCACTCGTCTTTTATTTTTTTTTTAACCTGTTTCGAAAATTGGTCCCAATCCAATTTAAGTGGTAACAGAACATGATTCAAAAAATATATGGACATACACGTTTACGACTCAGTAGTTTTTAATTTCTTTTTTTAACTAAATGCCCAAGGATAAGCCCTTAAAAAATGGCAGAGTCGGGGTCTCTCGGCCTTCCGGGAACACGACAGGGTGGACTATTTTTAGTAGTAGGGGTATATTGAACAAAGCTGCTTTACCCCATCTTACCTTGACCTTTGACCTCTTTTACCCCACCCTAAAATTTGGGCAAACCACATTTTTCAGCCCAAATTTTTTACCTGACTTGACCTTTGGGCCTTTGACCTTTTTGATTGACCTTTGCAGTTTTTGGGCCTTGACCTTTTCGATAACCCTTTTGAGTCTTCATGGTCATTTTGGCCTTTACCTTTTTGGGACTTTACCTTTTTTTCGACCAATCCTTTTTGGTCTTCCATGGGTCATTTTTGTCCCACGGTATTTTTTGAGAACCCAAATTTTGGAACCCTAAGTTTTTGAGAACCCTAATTTTTGGCAACCCTAATTTTTGAAACCCTAATTTTTGGCAACCCCAACTTTTTGGCAACCTAATTTTTTGGCACCCTAATTTTGCAACCCTTCGAAGAAGGATTGCGCCAAACGGTTGCGTCCATGGGTCAATTTTTACCCACGCAAATTTTTTTCGACCAACCCTTTGGTCTTCCATGGGTCATTTTTGGCCCACGGTATTTTTCGGCAACCCTAATTTTTTGGCAACCCTAATTTTTTTCGGCAACCCTAATTTTTGGCAACCCTTCCAAAGAAAGTTATATAAATTACGTTGCAACCGTTGGCGTGTGCCCCCTATTTTGCGCCTAATTTTTCGACCATGGTCTAATTTTTTACCCTGATAATTTTTGATCTTCATTTAGGGGCTTAGCCCGTTTTGATGTCTTAACGTTGTTTGACCATGATATTGTTTGACCTTGCCAGATACCATAGGTTCATTTTTTGCCCACGACAATTTTGCCCACTCGTGGCCCACCCGTCACATATTCACTTGTACGCATGTATGGATCTATCCTAACTTGAACACCTACACGTGCGCGCGCGCACACACACACACACACACACACACACACACACACAACACTTACACTTATACAGACATTCACTATGCCACTTATACACACATTCACTATGACACTTACATTTACCCATAGACACTTACATTTACACTTATACTCACGTACAAACACACTGTCAACCCTTTGGTCGTCCATGGGTCAATTTTGACCCACGGTAATTTTTTGTCCTTCCTTTAGGGACTTAGCCCTTTTGTGATGTCGCCTTGTTTTTGACCATGATATTTCGCCTTTGACCTTGCCATATACCATGGGTCAATTTGGCCCAGCTAACCTGATGGCTTTGATGGTTCCCCCAAGCACCGTAAGAAGTATCTAGTGATGTTCTATTAGTGTTCTATGAGTATTAGATGAGTGCCAGGTGAGTGCCAGGTGAGTGCCAAGTGAGTGCCAATGAGTGCCAATGAGTGCCAAGTGAGTGCCAATGAGTGCCAAGTGAGTGCCACATAGTGCCAAGTGAGTGCCACATAGTGCCAACTGAGTGCCACTTTTTTCAAGCCTTTTCTAGCCTCCCCTGAGCCTAGAATAGCCCTAATATAGGTGTCTACCCCTAGGTTATAAGGTATGAGGAATCGATTGGTGTATATTACAACCTGCTAGGATGCTTCTAATATGAGTTAGTCTTTTTCTAACACTTTATACACACTATGACACCTATACACATTACACACTCCATAGACACTTACATTAAACCATATACACTTACACTCACACCCCCACGCAGCACTTACCCTCACACACTCGATATTTTGATGCCTCAGCGGCCATAATGCGCTGCTGACTTTGATGCTCCATTATAAATGCCTCAGCATTGATGCCCCAACTTTTGATGCTCCATCATAAAGTACTACTTTCAACGTCAAGGGCTCTTTGAAAGGTTCATCTTTGATGGCGGCGCATCTTTGATGCCGTCATCTTTGAGACCATCTATTAATGATGATTCATCTTTGATGAAATCATCTTTGATGACTCTACCCACATCGTAGAACAGAGTTAATATTAATGTCACAATATGTTATAAGCTGATCACCTGGACGCAGCATGATCTCTCCCCGCAAAGGACAGGCAACCCCGCACCCGCAGGTACGACCCGCCGCGTTCCGCCCGCCGCGTGTGCGCTCCCGCAGGCACAATTTTCCGCGTACGCCGCCGCGTGCGCCGCCAGCTGTATTTCTGCGTGCAGCTCGACGCCGTGCGACTTGTGCACAGTATTTCCAGCGCGCCGCCGCGCGTGCGCATCCGCAGGCGCAATATTACCGCGTACCAAGGCTGCGGGTACCCGCAGGCGCAATATTCCCCGCCCTAATGAATATATATATATATATATATATATATATATATATATATATATATATATATATATATATATATATATATATATATATATATATATATATATATATATATATACTATAGTCATTCATTTTTTATTTCATGCTTAAACATTTCAAGAATTTCTTTTCAAATAAACTATGAGTCATTCATTTTTATTTCATACTTAAACAATTTTTATTAAAAAAATTTTGACGTCGAACCTAAAACTGTAACTCGTACAGACCTATTATTTAACACATATTTGATAACATTATTTTTACTTAATACTTTTACTTAATACTTTTTAATTTATAACTTTTAAAGAGTGGATGGAAGAAGGGGAAAAATCAGAGTGTCTGATATATAATAATTTTTTTTTTTCTTCAATGTAATATGGTTTTTTGAAAAAATAAATATAATATACCTTAAAGCTCAGAAAATCAGTAAATCAATAGAGGTGGGACCTAACACCAAAGGGGATTAGTATGCTTTTGTTTACTGCTTTACTGCTTTAACTCATAATTTACTTCTTTAACTCATGTTTTACTGCTTTAACTGTATGTTTTACTGCTTTAACTCATGTTTTTTACTGCTTTAACTCATATGTTTTACTGCTTTAACTCATATATTTATTAACATTACATACCTTAAAGCAGTAAATCCAGTAAATCCAATAATATAGAGGTGTATTCTGTACTTGTGGGTTTAGTACTTTTGTTTATATAACTACTGCTTTAACTCATGTTTTACTTCTTTAACTCACTTATGTTTTACTGCTTTAACATATATTTTATTAACATTACATACCTTAAAGACGTAAATCAGTAAATCAATAGAGGTGTGAACTAACACCAAGAGGGGATTAGTATGCTTTTGTTTTACTGCTTTACTGCTTTAACTTTCTGCTTTACTGCTTTAACTTTCTGCTTTACTGTTTTAACTTTCTGCTTTACTGTTTTAACTCATATATTTATTAACATTATGTTTTTTATTTTGTTTTAATACTTTATTTATTTTTATTATTATTTTTATTTATTTTTATTATTATTTTTATTATTTTTATTATTTTATTTTTATTATTTTTTTATTATTTTTATTTTTTTATTTTTATTTTTATTATTATACTTAGTGTTATTTACTTCATGCCTATTGTTATTATTATTTAGAACACACATTCACAATGACACTTATACACACATTCATATGACACTTATACACACATTCACTATGACACTTACATTTACCATAGACACTTACATTTACACTTATACACATGTGTTCACACACACACACACACACACACACACACACACACACACACACACACACACACACTTACACTTATACACACATTCACTATGACACTTATACACACATTCACTATGACACTTACATTTACCATAGACACTTACATTTACACTTATACACACGCAGACACACTTACACTTATACACACATTCACTATGACACTTACATTCACACAGATTTACTTACACACATAGATTTACTTACACACATGTAATTTATTAAAACATTTTATGTTTTAATTAAACACACATTATATTACTCATTCAAATATAACTAAAATTATTTAAAAAGTTTCTTAAAACTTCTATAATAAATCAATCATTATCTTTGAACAAAGAATTTATTAACTGTTAATACTTTTTTGTTTATAAATTTTATAACTATCAAGTTTTAAAATAACTTTTTACTAAAATTTTATGAAATTTTATTAAAAACATATATTTTACATTGCCTTAAAGCAATAAATCAGTAAGGTCGGCCCCTAGCACCCCTCTACGCAAGCTATGCCGCGTTATGTTCTATTGACTTATTGCTAACATAACATTATTTTATTAAAATCATTAAGTTCTTGTATTTAAAAATAACAATTATTCACTTACATTATATTATTACTAACGCTTAATGTTAACTAAAAATATTTCAAAGTTTTTAAATAATTCGGATTTTCTTTATTATTATTATTATTATTATCTATGTACATTGTAATCCATCACGAAGAAAACACAACAACAACCCGCACTCACTTACAGATACCGAGCAGCCTCTCTCTATGTAAATGTGTTGAAAGAACTACTTTAGGCCTAAAATTAGGATAATCCTTTTTTTTTTTTGTATCCAGGGCGATTTGAACCTAATTCCAGGTCAAAATATTTTTCAAACTGACCTTTTTCTGAAAAACGTGGTGCAATAACTACGTTAGGCCTAAATTTAGTCTTAAATTTAGGATCTTTGTATCCCAGGCTGATTTAAGCCTAATACCAGTTCAAAAGGTAATTCCAGTATAGACAAGAATCGAGAATCAATGTTATTATTTTATAAATATTTTTCAAACTGAAACATGCTGGATCGGTAGATCCTTTAAGCAGGTAAGAAGGAAAGGTTTACCTTTCTTGTGAGTGGCCGGAGTAATCCTTATCTCTATATGACCTCGTATGTGATTAGTCGAGAATTATTTTATCGCTTTTTTGGTTTTACGTATGTAAAAACATGTTTTTTCATATCCTGAACCTGGGGCTCGTTTATTTTAATCTCTTAACATACATGTAAATATTTATTTTAAGAAAGTAAAAATAAGGATAATAAAAACTTTACTATATAATTGGAAATTTAATAATCATTAATGATTTATATATATATATATATATATATATATATATATATATATATATATATATATGATATATATATATATATATATATATATATATATATATATATATATATATATATATATATATATACAAAATGTTAAACACTTTTCGACAAACCCCTTCCAATTCATTTTCCCTCATTTTTCATATTACAACGTTGCTTTTTACTTTTCCCACATAATGTTTCTGATTATTTTATATTAAAATTCTCTAAATCTTTGCAAATATGCCAATCATTTATATCATTATCGTTGATATAGTTTCGTGTCTCAGTAATACCTTCAGTTAACACATACGTAAAAAGTTCCCGATCAGATATCATAGTATATTTACATTCTAGGTCACCTGCATAAATACTTTCTTGCCATTGTTTTCTAAGTGGATAAATGAATTTCTGTACGTCTATAGAACTTAGGAAGCGATCGATGATGGGCGTAGGATCATCGATCAGGGTTTTTCTTAAATGCGTAGTATTCTTGGTATAACATGTAATGAACTACGTTTACGTAATTAGATAACACATATGTCTTCTTCAGCTGTATTAACATGCGCTTACGTACCTCTAACATATATTTCATCTGCGCTAGGCCTGAAATGTAGAATCAATGATGTAGGTTCAAATACTCCTGTTTCATTATTTCTCTCCAAAAATCTAACTTCCAAACTGATTATGTTTGATGTTTATAAAATGATAAGTAAGTTGCTTATCGCTGGTTTCGTCGCACAGGCTAATAACTGTTTCGGTCTTCTGCAAGCTACAGGTTTGAGACCAAGTATTCTGTAAGCCACTCTTCAGTGTGATTACATATACAAAGTAAATTCATCTGGACTCACGAATAACGGTATTATAACCAAATTGGGTGCTTGCCAGAAAAGTTCAAATCCATCGGGTTTCTTTATATAAAGAATGAAACCTTCTTCCTGGGATCTTGATTTCCCACTGGATAATGTATCTTGTATTGAGGTATACATGTTAAGGTGGTTCATGATATACACTTAGTGAAATAGAACACTTTTATTACAAACCAGAGAACTTTATGCACCGCTTAAGAGCCAAAACGAGTATATTTTAAAATGAGTTTGGATCTAAAACACACATCCTCCAATATAATTTCATCCAATCACAGATAAGGTTCAGGATATGAAAAAACATGTTTTTACATACGTAAAAACCAAAAAAAAGCGATAAAATAATTCTCGACCAATCACATACGAGGTCATATATAGATAAGGATTACTCCGTCCACTCACAAGAAAGGTAAACATTTCCTTCTTACCTGCTTAAGGATCTTACCGATCCAGCATGTTCCAGTTTGAAATATATTTATAAAATAATAATAACATTGATTCTCGATTCTTGTCTATACTGGAATTACCTTTTGACCTGGTATTAACTTAAATCAGCCTGGGATACAAAAAGGATTTATCCTAAATTTAAGACTAAATTTAGGCCTAACGTGTTATTGCACCACATTTTTCAGAAAAAGGTCAGTTTGAAAATTTTTTTGACCTGGAATTAGTCTAAATCCTTGGGATACAAAGGATTATCTAATTTTAGGCCTGATAGTTCTTTCAGCACATTTTACAGAGAGAGGTCAGTTTCGTGTAAGGAGTGCGGGGTGTTGTGTTTTCTCGTGATGGATTGCCAATGTACATGAATAACTAATAATAATAATAATAAAGAAAATCCGAATTATTTAAAAAAACTTTGAAATATTTTAGTTAACATCGAGCGAATAATATAAATGTAAGTGAATAATTATTTTTAAATAAGAACTTAAGGAATTTGTATAAAATAAATGTTATGTTGCTGACAAATCAATAGACCTGCTGCCAGCATAACTTGGTGTAGAGGAGGTGCTAGGAATGATACCACTGGTTATTGCTTTAAGGTACGTAAAAAATATGTTTTTAATAAAATTTTGAAAAATTTTCAGTAAGAGATTATTTTAAAACTTGATAGTTATAAAATTTATAAACAAAAGAAATATTAACAGTTAATAATAATTTTATTTGTTCTAAGATAATGATTGATTTATTATAAAGTTTAAAAACTTTAAAATAATTTTGATTATATTTGAATGAGTATATAAATGTGCATTTAATTAAACATAAGCTCATTTAATAAATTCTACGTTGATGCCTTAGTAAAGAGTAAATCTGTATGAGTATCTGTGTGGTCTTAAGCAGTAAAATCTGTGTGGGAATGTAGAAGTAAATCTGCGTGTGTAAGTGCGTATCTGTGTGTGCCTCAAGATATGTAATCACCGCAGGGGTAAATGAGATAATCATAATAGTGAAGCTGTCTTCTGCGTGTCATAGTGAATATTAATGTACTAAAAATAATATTGTGTGTTGTGTGTCATATTCTGTATCTTATCAGCGTATAACCAACGTGTGCATGTGTGCGTGTGTGCGCGTGTGTATAAGTATAGTATAAGTGTCTATGGGTAAATGTCAGTGGTCATAATGAATGTGTGTATAAGTGTCTACCGAATGTGTGTATAAATTAATCACGTGATGAATGTGTGTTCTAAATATAATAATAACAATAGGCATGGAGTAAATAATAACACTTAGTTTCTGATTCTCTTTTATGGTGAGAGATATTTAAATAATACAAAAATAATTTAAAATAATAAATAAAAATAAAAATAATAAAATAATCATTTAAATAAATAAAAATAATAATAAAATAAATAAAAGTATTAAAACAAAAAAATAAAAAAACATAATGTTAATAAATATGAGTTAAAAAAAACAATAAAGCAGAAAGTT
This sequence comes from Trachelipus rathkii, assembly GCA_015478945.1. Classification (NCBI taxonomy): domain Eukaryota; kingdom Metazoa; phylum Arthropoda; class Malacostraca; order Isopoda; family Trachelipodidae; genus Trachelipus; species Trachelipus rathkii. The sequence continues at coordinate 41,547 of JABUQX010136629.1, forward strand.
AAAACAATTAAAACAGAAAGTTAAAGCAGTAAAGCAGAAAGTTAAGGAATAAAGCAGAAAGTTAAAACAGTAAAGCAGTAAACAAAAACTAATCCCCTTGGTGTTAGGTCACACCTCTGTTGATTTTACTGATTTACTGCTTTAAGGTATGTAATGTTGTTAAGTGCATGAGTTACACACCAGTAACATATGTGACAGGAGGGGAGTAACAAATGAGTTAATTCAGTCATATCAGTTAAAAAAAAAAGCGTACTAAACCCTATGTTGCTGAGTCACACCTCTATTGATTACAGTTTACTGCTTTGGGTATGTAATGTTAATAATAAATACTGGGTTAATCAGTGCCATTCACCTCTGGTTAAAACTATTAAATGAGTTAAAAACAGTAAAACATGAGTTAAAGCAGTAAAACATGAGTTAAACAGTAAAACATATGAGTTACTTAAAGCAGTAAAGCAGTAAAGTAAAAGCATACTAATACCCCCTTG
>JABUQX010136630.1:0-15000 GCA_015478945.1 Trachelipus rathkii
TATATATTATATATATATATATATATATTTTATATAATATATATATATATATATATTATCTATATTATATATATATATTATATTATATATCTACGTTATATATAATTAATCATATCATCTTACTCTATCTATTATATACTATATATATATTACTATTATATATCATATAATTATATATATCTATTAATTAATATACTCTTCTATTGTATTCACAACTGAACCTTAATATATAACTGTATACTCACTACTACCACTTTTATATAGGCTACTCACTACATTACTTAAAGCTGATCTTTATCACTTATATCATGACTATAGTTGCGTTATGGTAGGTCATAAATACCCCCTATACAATACTGATTTTATTTCGTTTTATTTTTATAATAATAAGCACCGACCAGTACATTAACTATACAAATTAATTCTAAGGTTTCATATAATATTTACTAAAAATAACATTATAAATTAGTATTGATCGATAAATACGTATATAAGTGAGTAATTGAATAGTAGACCTTATATAATTATATATATATATTATATTATATATATATATATTATAAATATATATATATATAATTATATATATATATATATTATAATATATATATATTTATATTATTAATAATATTATATTATATATATATATATATATATAATATTTATATATATATATATATAGTATATATATATATTAATATATTAATATATATTAATATATATATATATTAATATATATACTACTTCATCTATATAGGTAACTATATATATATATATATATATACTATATATATATATATATTATTAAGTAGTAGGGGAGCCATTCCGTTCGCGTGTTGGTCATTTTGACCACAGCGTCCAGGTAACCTACCTGAGGCTTTTTTGAGTCCGAATATTTACACCTAGAACTGCCTTAATTAGTAACCCTTTTATTTTATTTCTGACGCTTTAACCTTTTTTGGGCTTGACCTTTTTATTTTGAGGCTCACCATAAAATTTTTTTACCTGACCTTTTAGAACCTTATTATTAATTGGGACACATTGACCTTTTTGGTGACTTATACCATTATTTTCCGATCCAACTCCCTTGGTTTCCCCATGGGTCATTTATTTGGCCACACTAAGGTATTTATATTCTTGAGACTTTCCTACTAAATTTTTTTATTGAGAACCCTATATCTTTTTGAGAAGCTCCTATTTTTATTGGCAACCCTATATTCTTTGGCAATTCACCACTAATTTTCTAGCACCTCTTTTTAAGATAAGGTTGTGCGCTTAAGACGGTTAGCGTCAACTGCAACGTTGTTACACGCTCATTCACGCCATTCTCCTTCTATTTTTATCGCCTTACCCTACATCCTACTTATCTCCGAACCCCTGGTCCACGGGGCATTTCTTTGCTCACGGTAACGATCTATCATTGATCTTCCTTTCACACGGGTGCTTAGCCCTTTTTTTTTGATGTGCTCTACCCTCTTCATGTTCTCTCGAAGGACGCATGATATTCGAACCACCCTTTGGTCTTTCCATGGGGTCAATTTTGGCCCACGGTAATTTAGGCTACCCCTTTGGTCTTCCATGGGTCCATTTTTGGCCCACGGCCTAAGGTTTTTTTACCCCCAATCGGTGGCCCACCATCACATATTGGGTCGTCTCCTAACCCCTTGTACGACATGTATGGACGCTACCTAAACTTGAACATCCCTCCTCACACGTGCGCGTGCGCACACACACACAACACACACACACACACAACGACACACATTATATAGCACACACACACACACACACACACCCTTTCGCTACATACACACAACACACACACACACACAGCGACACTCTACAAACCTTATTATTTTCAGACATTCACTCATGCACTTTACATTTACCGCCCATAGACCACTTACATATTACACTTATACACACGTGCGCGTGGCAGCACACAATTAACACCACATACCAACTTCTCATTCGACAGATATCACATATTGGTTGCGAGGATTTTTGGCGTTGGTACGGTATAATATATGTAGGGCTTGACATATTTAAGGAGCTTAGCCCTTTTTTGAAGGTACGGGTTTAAACCCCTTGTTTGAGTATAATGATATTTCGTCTCTGATTAAACCGTTGCATATTATATCTCACTCTGTATTTGTTCATATTTTTGGACAATGGCACACGCATACCTTGGATGCAGCTTTGAATGGTTCCCAACACCGTAAGCATTAGTTAATCTAGTCGATTGTTCTATTTAGTGTTCTATGAGTATTAGATGACTGCCAGGTGAGTGCCAGGTGAGTGGCCAAGTGAGTGAAATGAAGTGCATGAGTGCCAAGTGAGTGCCACATTAGTGCCAAGTGAGTGCCACATAAGTGCCTAAGTGAGTGCCAACATAGTGCCATACTTCATGAGTGCACAGGCTTTTTTTCAAAAGCCTTTTTTCTAGCACCTCCCTGAGCCTAGAAAGCCCTAATAGAGGGTGCTACCCTAGGTAATAAGGTTGAGCGAATCGATTTGATGTTTTTATCCTACAATCTGCTAGAATGCCTTCGCTACTCTGAAGATTAGTATTTTTATAACACATTATAATCACTTACAACTCCCCATAGACACTTACATTAAACCATATACTCACTTAACTCACACGCACACAACACAGGTACATTCTTTACACCCTTCACTTACACTGACATGGTCGATACACTCTACTTCGTCGCACATCATCAACGCATCTAGGATGCTCACTTCCTGCAGCACTTTCGATGCCTCACAGCATTAAGACTGCCCTTCAGCCACTCGATGGTCGCGCTTCGGGAATATTACTGTCTCTAGCTTAGATAGCTCAAATCACTTTGATATAGGTTTCCATCCCTCTTTGCTGATTCTATTACATATGATCTGACGTTCATCTTTGAATACCGGTATATTCTCATATTTCGAACATTTGGGCTTGTCGAATTTTCATATAATTCACGGTTGGTCAGTGAACGTCCACACACTTTGATGGCTAATCTCTCTCTCGCGGTCAATCGGATATGTTCTAGACTAAAAGTTAACTTATTATTTGTACTTACACAGTCTATATAAGTTCTGCCACGCAGAGGTCGCCAAGAAGACCACCTTCTTGCAATTACGGAGGGAGAGCCATTTATACGTGCACCACACACTAACAACGTGTAGCGAACTCTCCGTGCCTGCAGCGAATTGTATAAATTTGGAGGTTTATTAACTTTTCTTATATATTTATAGTTGTCCTTAATTATTTCTCATATCTTTTATTTCATATCTTAATACACCTCTTCAAGGACATGAATTGTGATACTACTCAAATATACTGTTACAAGTAGTCATTTCGAGTTACTAATTTTATTTCATACATTAAACATTTCTATACTTAACATTTTCGCGAACCTAAAACTGTAACTCATTACAGACCTATTATTTAAAACAATTTACATATTTTTTTATTTTATTTATTCACATTGACATATATTCACTATTTAAATATATTACTTAATTACTTTTTAATTATATATATATATGTTTTTTAAAAATTTGTATGCTTAATTTGATTAGAAAAAGGTTATATTTCATGAGTGTCCTGATATAATATATATACCTGATTAATTCATGGTTTTACTACACCATTTGTTACCTACACGACTACGTGTACTTTTAACAACACCTACTCACCTCTCTGAGATATACCTTTTATATATAAAAGCAGTAAGCAGTAAAACAATAGAGCGATAGGTTTATTTATAACTATAACATCACTCCCTTTGGGGTGTTAGTGATCTAAGTTAATGCTTTTAAGTTATTATATACTCATTGGCACTTTATCTGCTTTAACTCACTTTTCTCTTGTCTTTAACTTGGATTTTATACATCATGTTTTTTCTCTTAATACTTTATCTCTGCTTTAACTGCTTTATCTACTATTTTTCTGTTATTATCTGCGCTTTAATATCTTCATGTTTTTATCTTATGCTTTATAAACTCTTCTTGCATTTTTACTGTTTTTTAAATATCTCTACTGTTCTTATTAACTGTTTTTATATAATTAATATCTCTTCTGCTATTTATTTTTGATACTTTAAACTCATATATTATTTATTATTAACATTTTTATTACTTTCTTGTTTATTAATTTTATTATATTTTAATTTTGTTTAATACTTTTATAATTATTATTACATTTCTATTATTTATTTTTATGTTTTTAATGACTTTTTTATTTTTATCATTTTGTAATGTTATAAGATAAAAAACACACTAGATTTACGGTTCTATATCCAACATTTTTTATTTATTTCAATTAAAAATTTGTACGAAATTTTATTAAAACATATTACTTCATTAATAACTCATTAATATGTACAAGTACAATGTAGTAAAACACTTAGATTGAGTGTTATTTACTATAACATCCTATATAGGGGAATTAGGTATGTATCCTTCTTCTTGTTTTACCTGCTTTTCTCACTCTTAGCTTTATACACTTTTCTGCTTATAACTGCTTTACACTCATGTTATTTTTAACTGCTTTACTTTTCTGGCTCTCTTTATCCTAGCTTGCTTTAACTCATGTTTTAAATCTGGCTTTACTCTATGCTTTAACTGTTTGTGTTAATTCTTGCGCTCTTAACATCGATATTAATTCAATTATGATTTATTATACCGAGTCTACTGTTTTTTATTTTATTTTTTTGGTCTTTTTGTTTTAAAGATTAGCTTTGTATTATTTGTTTTATTCTATTTCTTTTTATTTTTGTTTTAATTTGATTATCTCTTGTTTATATTTATGTTAATTTGTACATGTATAATGTAAATCGCCAAAGCCTATTTATTTTTACCTCTTATGATGTATTTCGTGGCCATAATTAAACTCATTTTTATTTTTAATTAAATAGTTTTGCTATTTTAATATTTTTTATTTTATATAATATCTATATTACTCTTTGCTCTTTATCTTCAACTCCTTTATAAGTATTTGCAGTATATAGTTCCAGCTTAAATTAAATGATGAGGTTGTTTAATTACTCTCCATCATATATCAACGCCTAGTGAGCTCAATTTATGCTCTTCGTGATCGTTTAACACTTGTTATTACTGCCTTTATACTTTATCTGTTTATCCTTGCTTTAACTTTACTCACATTGTGTTTACTCTGCTTTCTTTCTATTCTGACTTTACTTAGCTTTAACTCTCATGTTTTTACCTGTCATCTATATTCTTCACTCTCTGCTCTATTTATCATCAACTGTTTTATAATACTCTCTCATGTACTTTTACTCAGTTTTTTAACTTCATATTCTCTCTGCTTATCATATCTGTCTAATTATCTCAATTAATATTTATTATATCACATTTATTTGTTATCTCTTATTTTATTTATTATTTATTATTATTAGAGTTTCTTATTTATTCTGTCTTTTTTATTTATTTCGATAATTTATTATGTTTTTATTATTGGATAATATGTTGTTGTGTGATTTATTGATATTTAGCTATCTAGCAGCTTAGTGTTCATTTACTTCAACCGCTGCCTATTGTTCAGGTGTGGTTGTGAGGTTGAGGAACCAACCTCAGGACGGATGTAGCCACAACACCACCACACACATCGCACACGACCTGGACACCACACACCACAACCGCCCCACACCCAACAGCATTTAAGTGGACTCTTGTGTTCCAATTCTCTGGTTTTAATAGGTTCGCGCCCTGGTCCTTTTTCTCCAGTTGTCAGCTTCACAACCACATCACCACATACACACACACACACACACACACTTACACTTATACACACATTCACTATGAACAGCTTAACTACACACCAAACATTTTGCTACGAGTAGACTAAGTTATCTTTTTAGCCATTATACACTTACATTTTTCTACACTGTAAATCACACAATGTTGGTTTGATATGTCGACCGCACACACCACACTTACACTCTACTTTTTATATGGCCATTAACCACCATTGTTCACTAAATTGAATACTGTATGAACACACAAAGCATTCTCCACTATGACACTTTCACCCATTTGTCCATAGACACCCTTCACAATCCTTACCATTACACGTGCACTCACTCTTCTACCCGGTATTTACGAACAGCCAACAGGAATGCTTATTTACCCTGAACACCGAATCTTACATCACACTCACATCAGATTTACTTAGCGAGCACTACCATATCCGTAGACTCAGTTTTCAGCTTTACCACACTATCTCCACTTCTCCACCGCAACTCCCCAGCCTTTGTTCGTTACCGGTCTACTCTTTGTCATCCAGCCCGGGCACGTTTAACGTCGATTGCTCATCTGCTAGACTATCTACATTGACCATTCTGGCTTTATTCACACTTGTCTCATTCATGGTTGCATATTTACACGGACAGATTTTTTATAGCTCTATCAACACCTCATTCAACTCAGACAAACTGCATATTCGAACACATCACATTCCAACACAACTTTCTTGGTTTTCTACTCATTGGACACGAATGCACTGTTGACGAAACCGTAGTAGAAGTTTATTTGGTTACATTTACGTATAACTATTTATTGAATAGCGACGATATGTTTTTTTTTAATTATAACTCCACACGTTACAGCATTTCGTTCATTCATTATACTCCCTCATCTTCTCTTCTTTTCCAAATATCACACTATTTAATTATTTCCAATAGTTTTCTTAAACCTTCTATTACCATTTAACATCCTCATTCCCTACCATTTATTCTTTGACAAGAATTTATTATTAATCTGTTAATGACTTTTTGTTTATAAATTTTATAACTATCAAGTTTTAAAAATAGACTTTCTCTTACTCTAACAATTTTTTTGAAATTTTCTTATTTCTTAAAAACATATTTCTCTTTGTCTACTTACCCTTCTCAAATCAGGTTCCATAATATCTAGTAAATCCTTCTCTCGGCTCCTACGCCCCCTTAGCTAACCCCTCTTCTTCCCTCTACACCAAGCTAGCCGCGTTTTGTTCTCTTTGACTTTTACTGCCTTTTACATCACCTCTTTAGCCATGTAATAAGTATAATAACAAAATAAGTTCTTCTCTCCTAACATAACAATAACATGTATTTTATTCAAATCATTCTAAGTTTTTTTATTTAAAACTAATATTTATAGGAGTTACATTTATTTTATTCACTCGATGTTAACTAAAAATATTTCAAAGTTTTTTTAATAATTCGGATTTTCTTTATTATTTCCATTATTTATTTATCTATGTATCATTGACAAATCCTATCAGAGAAAACACAACAACCCGAACTCCTTACAGATACGAAACTGACCTTTCTTTTGTAAAATGTGTTGAAATAACTACTTTAAAGGTCTGAATTTAGGATAATCCTTTTTCTTTCCGTAACCTCTGCGGGCTTCGTACCTTTAAGCCTTAACTCTTCTCCAGGTCAAATCTATATTTCAAACTGACCTTTTCTGTAAAATGTGGTCGCCAATCACTTACCGTTTAGGCCTAAATTTAGGCTAAATTTAGGATAGGCCTTTTTTGTAGACGGGTCCTTACTTCTTATCTCTCTCCTCTAACTTACAGCAAGGTCAAACATAGTATTTATCCGTATAGCAAGAATCATTTGTATTATTACTATTATTTTTTATATAATAATAATTATATTTGCCTCAGGCTGAAACATGCGGGATCGGTAAGATCCTTTAATAGCAGGTAAAAAGGAAATTGTTATTCCTTACTATGTGATTGGTCGGGTATCTCACTTATCTCTTATAGAATCCTCGTTGTGTTGGTACGTATAAAGATATTTACTTTTTATCGTATCTTTTCTGAAAATATCACTTTGTTCTTTAAACCTTTGTATTCTGAGCAGATTGTTGTTGACTTTTAATGGCTTATTATAAATGATATTCGTCATTTGAAAATGCATAACGATTTACACTGTTAACAGGTAAAGGGTAAAAAAGTTATCTGATTTGTAATAAATCAGTGTTTTATTTTATTCTCTAAGTGATAACATATATTTATAATATACTTAATCAATTACTCTATAGAGGAATATTCTTAATTTTCATAACTTAGTAAATTAAGATAGTCCCGAGGCTGCTAATTCTAATCGTCACTAGTAATAACATAAGCTAACAAACCAAGGGCAACATGCGTGAGCCCACCGGAGGTTAACCATGACTTAATAGGATAAGCCACACATACGCTGTCACCCGCTAGAGTGTCTGTCCGCCGGCGTACGCTCTCTGAAGACGTGGCCTCAAGCGGAGGCGCAATATTTGTTCTTCAGTTCCCGCCACACATTTAAAGGGTAAAAAAATTATTGATTAAACATTGCGGAAATGAAAAGCAAATCGAAGAAACTTATTGAAGAAAGCTTTAGAGATCTGGAGGGTATAAGTTGAAGTTTGCAAGAGTGGAAGAAGCTGCTTTTATTATATAAGCCGTGTGAGGAACCTTGTTAAAACCTTCTAGTTTGATAAGGTTTACACCACGGTAAATTAACTGTTTAAAAAGTAAAACTAATTTAGTAAAAGTAAAAGTAAAAGTAAAGTAAAAAAAGTAAAACTTATGAACGATAAATAGGAAAATCGAAAAATCGACCTTTTTAAACCTATAAATAATGCTCATATTTGGATGTTTGTAATTTGAGGTTTATAAAACTCTTCAAATATTATTATTATTATTATTATTATTATTATTATTATTATTATTATTATTATTATTATTATTTTTATTATTATTATTTTATTATTAATATTATTAATTATTATTATTATTATTATTATTTATTATTATTATTATTATTATTATTATTATTTTTATTATTATTATTATTATTATTATTATTATTATTATTATTATTATTATTATTATTATTATTATTATTATTATTATTATTATTATTAATATTATTATTATTATTATTATTATTATTATTTGCAGGATTTTTTTTATCTTGGGTGTTAACAGATTGAAATGCGAGTTTTTATTCTATTAATGCGTAGAGACAACCAAATGGACAAAGAAAAAATACATGGTGATTCAATTATATTCACTGTATTTAGTCTTAATAGTCACATTTTACTCTTTAACTAACTACACTTTATAATAATAATAATAAGTGCTTTATCAGAGTGCTTTTAAATTCTTGTAATAATTTCTTTAAAGAAATAATTGTTTACGCTTTTGATGTGTTATTGTAATAATCATAATTCTTCCACCGATTTTTTTTTTATGTACGAGCTGAAAGATCGTTGAATATTGTACGAGCTGAAAGATCGTTGAAAATTAATGTGATTTGTTGTTTATATTATTCAGTACCCTATTAATATACTTATTAATTAAAATATATATATAAATTATCACTTAATATAAATTAAAATATATCAAGTAACACTTACTTGCTTTAATAGAAATAATATTTTTTTTTAAATTTCAGTATTCTCAAAATTTTGACTTCACGTATTGATATTATTAGAATTAATATTTTTTTTAATATTCAATTTTTTCCATATTTTTTCCAAGAAAATTTTTTGTTTACAATAATGCATAGCTTCAGTGTTTGTGTGTATTGATTTGTGATAGTGATAAGCTGTACTATGATGCATTAGTGGTCTATTTATTGTGCATTGTTGTTGTGAAGTATAGTATGATTATTATGGATTTTTGTGATATTGTGTGATATTAAATTATAAAATAGTCAGATAATTAACCGCTTGTATAGAAGTTTTTCATTTCATTAGTAGATTTTTGGTTTTGTATGCCTGGGTTGGGAGCGTGGGATCGTTATAAGATGATATCCCCATATGTCACCTACTAGAGAGGTATTCATAATTACGAATTGAAGCCACTCAATAAATTAGATGAGTACTATCAAGACTGATAGCGAATCAATCAAAGCTAGAAGATAATATTATCACTAAAGGCTAAGGTTGAAAGTTACAATGTTGAAGGGATAGTCATATCAAATAACTATCAGAGGCCCCATCAAAAGTCATAGATGGCGTCAAAGTTGATGGTTCATCAAAAGCTATAGAAGACATCTAAATACAAGTTATGAGGCATCAAAAACTGAGGCACTCTCATAAAGTTGAGTGCAACAAAAGCAGTGAAGGTATTAAGTTATTAGGGGCCATCTCATAATATTATCGTCATGTGGGTTAGGGATCATGTTAAATGTGTTATTGAGCTGTAATATCCCTGTTGTTGGTTGTGTCGTGCTCCGGAGATGAGTATGTGTGTGTGTGTGTGGTGTCTCTCGGCGTCGTGATGTGGTGATTCGGCTGTTTCTATAATATTCAACTTAATAACTATCACTACGGCTCTTCGCGGATTAGTTAATTACTTAGGACACTAAGCTATTCTCTTATTTATTCTTTTAAAAGATCTTTATGAAAAATATTCTCACAAGACTGGGTTTCCATCTTTTCAACTATATAAATTTACCCTTCCTCCGATAAACTTCAGTGACATCTTAGTGTTATATAAGTTGAGATGATGGTTATACTATGTATGTTGTGTGTAGTCTATGTTGATGTCTTAGGTTCGTTAGTGTGTTGATGTTAGTACGTGTGTAGTGTGCGTGTGTGTCATTATTAGTGTTTATCTATAAATAATAATTAAACATATAATTGGACACTGATAAGAAATATTTATTACACTAAAGTATATTATTACCTACTTAAACATAAAGACTTAGTAATTAAATACTATAATGTTTGGCTTAAATGAGGAGCTTATGGAGTTAACTGCTCTATTTGTTTAAGTATTAGTCTCGTATGTTGTTTGTAGTTGTAATGTCGTAGTTTGTAGTGTAGGGTGTTGTGTGGTGGTGTGTGTGTGTATGTGTGTGTGTGTGTGTACATGTGTATTCCTAAATAATAATAACAATAGGCATGAAGTAATAACAATAGTTAAATAATAAATAAAATAAAATGTTTTTAAAATTAAATTCTACGTTATATGTGTAAGTGAGTGTAGTGTGTGTGTGTGTGTGTGTGTGGTGTGTGTGTGTGTGTGTGTGTGTGTATGTGTGCGTGTGTGTGTATGTGTGTTCTCAATAATAATAACAAATTATTGCGCTGCGGGCGACGCGGCGGGCGGGAAACGCGGAAAATATTTGGCGGCCTGCGGGCGCACCGCCGGCGGGCGGGGACGCGGCGGGACCGCACCTGCGGGTGCGCTGGTTGGCTTTGCCTTTGCGCGGAGGGCTCACGCTGCGCCCGGGTGGTTAGCTTATGAACTAGTGAATTAATTATACTATTCTAGGTGGAAATTAAAATTTATTCCTCAATGTAAGTATTAATTATAAATATGATATACACTTAGTAACAATAAAACACTTTTAATACCAAATCAGATAACTTGTGCACAACCGCTTAACAGCTAAAATGACTATGATTTTAAAATGAGTTTGGTCTAAAAGATAATAAAACACACACCTGCTCAAATACAAGTTTAAAGAAACAAAGTTAATTTTCAAAAGACGATAAAATAATTCTCGACCAATCACATACGAGGTCAAATAGAGATAAGGATTACCCCGACCAATCACAAGTAAGGAAAACATTTCCTTTTTTAAACCTGCTTAAAGGATCTTACCGATCCAGCAAGTTTCAGCTGGATACTATATTTATAAAAATAATAATAACAATGATTCTTGTCTATACCGGAATTACCTTTTTGACCTGGTTTTAGGATTAAATTAGCCCGTCTACAAAAGGGCTTATCCTAAATTTAGGCGTAAATTTAGGCCTAACGTAGTTAATGCACCACATTTTTACAGAAAAAGGTCAGTTGAAATATATTTGACATGGAATTAGGCTTAAATCGCCCCGGGTTAACAAAAAAGGATTATCCTAACTTAGACCCTAAAGTAAGTTATTTCAACCACATTTTACAGAGAGAGGTTCAGTTTCGTATCTGTAAGGAGTGCGGGTAGTTGTGTTTTCTCGTGATGGATTGCTAATGTACATAGATAATAATAATAATAATAAAAGAAAACCCGCCATTATTTAAAAAAACCTTTGAAATATTTTTATTTAACATCGAGTGAATAATATAATGTAAGTGAAATAATTGTTATTTTTAAATAAAAACTTAGAATGTTTTAATTAATACATGTTATGTTATGGCTTACATGAACTTAATATGTTATTGTTATAGGCGTTACATGACTAAACATGTTGGTAAGCAGTAAGTAAGAGAACAAAACGCGGCCTAAGCTTGGTGTAGAGGGTTGAGGGGCCTTGGCCCTACTGTTTACTGATTTATTGCTTTAGGTACGTAAAATATATGTTTTTAATAAAAATTTTCATAAAATTTTAGTAAAAGTTATTTTAAACTTGATAGTTATAAAATTTATAAACAACAAGTATTAACAGTTAATAATAAATTCTTTGTTCAAAGATAATGTTTGATTTATTATAGATTTTAAGAAACTTTGAAAATAAATTTTAGTTGTATTTTGAATGAGTTAATATAAATGGTACGTGTTTAATTAAAAACATCCAAATGTTTTACATAAATTATACGTTATCTGTGTAAGTGAGTGTGCGTGGGTTTGTGTGTGTGTGTGTGGTGTTGTGTGGGTGTGTGTGTGGTGTAAATCTGTGTGTGTGAGTGTAAGTAATCTGTGTGTGTAAGTAATCTGTGTGGTGAGTGTAAGTAAATCTGTGTAAGTGTAAGTAAATCTGTGTCAGTGTAAGTAAATCTGTTGTGAGTGTAAGTGTAAATGTAAGTGTCTCTGGAACAAATGTAAGTGTCATAGTGAACGTGTGTATAAGTGTCATAGTGATGTGTGTATAATGTAAAGTGTGTGTGTGTGTGTAAGCACATGTGTATAAGTGTAAATGTAAGTGTCTATGGTAATGTAAGTGTCTATGTGGAATGTGTTGCTAATAAGTGTCATAGTGAAATGTGTGTACTCAGTGTAAGTGTGTGTGTGTGTTGTGTGTGTGTGGGTATGGTGTGTGTGTGTGTGTGTGTGTGTGTGTGGTGTGGTGTGTGTGGTGTGTGTATGTGTGTTCTAAATAATAATAACAATAGGCAATGAAGTAAATAACACTAAGTATAATAAAATAATACAAGAATAAATAATAATTACATAAGTAAACATAATAATAAAAATAAGATAGGAAAAATATATAAAAATAAATAAAAGAAAACATAATGTTAATAAATATATGAGTTTAAAGCATAAAGCAGAGAGTTAAAACAGTAAGCAGAGAGTTAAAAACAGTAAGCAGAGAGTTAAAGCAGTAAAACATGAGTTAAAGCAGTCAAAGCAGAAAGTTAAGCAGTAAAACATGAGTTAAAGCAGTCGCAGAAAGTTAAAGCAGTAAAGCAGTAAAAACAAAAGCATACTAATCCCCTAGGTGGTAGGTAATAACACCTCTATTGTTTTACTGGCTTTACTGCTTTAAGGGTTGTAAAGTATATGTTTTTAATAAAATTTCGTACAATTTTTTAAAAATAAAATGTTTATATGGCCGAAACTCTGTGTGTTTTTATTCTAACATTACAAATTAAAACTAAAAAGTAATTACCATAAAAATAAAATAGAAATTGCTCCTCTAGCCTGTATAAACAACAAAAATAAAAAATGGATAAAGAAACATAATGTTAATAAATACTTATGCGTTAAAGCAGTAAAAGCAGAGCCCCGTTAAAACAGTCAGCAGAGAGTTAAAGCGAGTAAACATGAGTTAAAGCAGTAAAGCAGAAAGTTAAAGCATAAAACATGAGTTTTACAGCAGTAAGCGAAGTTAAAGCAGTAAAAGCAGTAAAAACAAAGGCTACTAATCCCCTAGTGGTTAGGTAATAACACCGTCTATTGTTTTACTGCTTTACATCGTTTTAAGGTATGTAAAGTATATGTTTTTAATAACATTTCGTACAATTTTATTAAAATAAAATGTTTTTTTTCGCCTAGAACAGTTTAACGTGTTATTCTTTACATTACAATTTAAAAAGTAAAAAGTATTAAAACAAAATAAAAATAGAAATAATAATAAAAATAATTAAAACAAAAATAAAAAATATAAAAGAAACATAATGTTAATAAATAATGAAAGTTAAAGCAAGTAAAGCAGAGAGTTAAATCAGTAAAGCAGAGAGTTAAAACAGTAAGGCAGAGAGTTAAAGCAAGTAAAACCTGAGTTAAAGCAGTAAAGCAGAAAGTTAAAAGAGTAAAGCAGAAAGTTAAAGCAGTACTGCCGTTAAAGCAGTTAAAGCAGAAAGTTAAAGCAGTAAAGCAGTAAACAAAGCCTTACTAATCCCTAGGTGTTAGGTAATAACACCTCTATTGTTTTACTGCTTTACTGCTTTAAGGTATGTAAAGTATATGTTTTTTAATAAAATTTCGTACAATTGTAGTAAAAATGATGTTTTATATATCAGACACTCTGAATTTTTTTCTTCTTACATACATTTTTAAAAATTTATAATTAAAAAGTATTAAGTAGAAAGTATTCCAGTAAAAATAAAGTTAACTAAATATATGCTGTTAATAACTAGGTTCTGTAATGAGTTACAGTTTTAGGTTCGCGAAAATGTTTTAAAAAATGTTTAAAGTAGAAATAAAAAATGATGACCTCGTAGTATATTTTGGAAACACGAAATTCTTTGAAATTTAAGTATGAAATAAAAATCAATGATTGACTTATAGTATATATATTTTTTCATTCGCGCGGGAATATCGCCACTTGCGGGTGGGGGGCCTCCATCCTTTGCGGGGAGGGGGCTTGCTGCGCCCTGGTGGGCAGCTTATGAACTTGGGAAGACATTAATATTAACTCTGTTCTTTGATGTAGGGAAGAGATGAGCCATCAAAAGTGATTTCATCAAAGATGAATCATCAATATAGATGGTTCTCAAGATGACGGTCATCAAGATGAGTCAATCAAAAGATGAACCTTCAGAAAGTTTGAGGCATCAAATCTGAGAACATTTAATGTGAGGCATCAATGCTGAGGCATTAATGCTGAGGCATA